>JAODKF010000030.1:22488605-22510904 GCA_026779585.1 Mormyrus proboscirostris | reverse complement strand
CCCCCCCCCCCCCCCCCCCCCCCCCCCCCCCCCCCCCCCCCCCCCCCCAGAATAAAATGAAAAGGCCTGACGTGCTTTTTCAGGGTTTGCTTGGGTCCACTGAGCTCCTGCATTGCTCCTGAATCACATTAGTAGATTCCCACGCCGCCTACAACAATATGAGAAAACAGCAGTGCGTAGCACTGTTACTGTGCTACTGTTTGTGAACTGGAAGTCATTTTAAAAAATAAATTAAGAAGAACTTTTGTTGAAATGCACCAACTTGCCGATGGCGTAACCCAGGCAAACCGATGCGTCAATGTGTCTCCATGGAAACAGTGCCAGAATTTCGGAGAAAAATATATAAGTGAAGAAGTAATGACAGCATGGCACTTCAGGATGGGTAGTGGCCCCTGGGCACTGACAGTCCTGCCCTGGATCCCTGCAGAGGGCAGCCAGGCAGGACCAGGCCCTGGTTCCATCACATTCTGTTCTGAAGGCGTGCCGGATTTCCTAAACGATCGTTTAATGGAAACTGAAAACATTATTCCAGAGCAGAAGTTACCCACAAAATGACTTCCTTGTAGTCTGAAGTTTCCAACACACACGTGATATGGGTGCATAATGCAGCACACTGCGGCTGGTGGGGGGAATTACAGAAGACACAACTTTAATGGTTCATCCCAGTGAGACGGCTGGGCCACCGCATGGGCCAATTTAGCCCGCCGACGGGACCTAGCGTAACCCAGGCCGGGCTCATGCACTCCGTCTATTAGCGCACTTGTATAGGAGGCACGGCGGGGACTCGCTAGGGGTATGGTGTCCGGGACATGGTGTGACGACGCGCTGTATGGACACCCTCTGAAGGACACACTCACACAGTAGCTCTTCAGCCTTCGATGAGCCAGTTATTTTCCATCTGCCTGCATTTACACAGTGGGCAAGGGAATAAACAGAGAGACAGAAACGTAAGCTGGTGGGGGGGGGGGGGGAATCCAAGATGGCTGCCTAAGGAACACAACAAACTTAGGGGTTCACTGATGCCTGAAAGGGGCACCTCTTTCCTCTGCTCTGCCCTCCTCTTCCAAGAGTTTGAAGTCCACAGAGGAGAAGGGGGAACCACATGCTCCTAGAAGGATTGGGGGAGAGGGCTAGCCCCCACAAATGACCACCTGTGTCCCCCCAAAATTGCTCACTCAAAGATGCTAAAAAAAGATTAACCTATTAGCCAGGGGTGCTCACTCAAATGAATCGTCTTCCCATCAAAGAGACCTCCCCCTCCCATTGACCAATGTTAACGTTGCCCCCTACACCGGTTGACCACTGTCACCATCACCACATTCTCACATGGGGTGCCCTTAGCATGTTGCCTTAGGTCTCCTCAGCGAGGCAAATCTCATAGCACGCTCCTAGTAGCGTGGCCAGAATCATCCGTAAGTTTGCGCGGTAGATGGGAACAGACAGCATAATTAACCAGAGTAAGTGAGAGACATGTCTGCGTTACGCTGGACCTACATGTGCTTCACCCACTGCTGATTTTGTCTGTAAATATTGCTCTCTACACGTCTCCACATGTGTCGAGGAATTAACTGGAGATTAAACGGTATGTTACCTACTCACTAAAGTATGATTACAGCTTGGGGGGAGGGGCTAGAGATTGTCATTTTCATAACAGTGTGAATTATGTTCAGTCATCTTGGCCAGCAACCACCCAGAAATGAGCTGCATTTGTGAATTATGTGCCTGTTTTCACATACAGCTTAATAGACATATTTCCCAGATAGCTCTGCAAGCCGCTTTGCAGCCACACGTCTGACAGATAAATATCAGTAAGCATATGTGTCGAGGAGCTGCACTTAAATTCTCCACTTAACTGACACGACTGACGCGCCGAACAGACGGATGAGAACACAGATAAATCCGGGCTCGTCACGCAGAGAGTGAACAAATATCAAGCCGCTCCCCGAAAGAGGCTCTTTTAGGCTGATCGCTTTTGTCCATTTGAATATTTAATCGGCTGGAGGTAAACGAGGGGTTTCTCATCAAATATAAATTTGAGAGCGTGCCGTCGCCCTCCACATGCATTTGTTTTTTTTTAACAAACTTCAGAGGAGCCTCAGGATCCAGCAGAGAAAAGCGGGACGTCAGAAACCAGTGGATCACGGACGGCTGCCCCCATCCGCCCTGAGAAGGGGGACAGACTGCCACTTACATGTTAGATAGAAGATGAAGATCAAAGATAGAAACCTTTTGTTTGACAGCCACAAACTTGAAATAATATTTCTTCAGTGATATCTCAGTTTCTGGGAACCTACTTGAAAATAAGCAGTAAGGACGTCTGGTTAATATGAGGTAGACATGAAAGCAGGATTCGGTTCAGTGACCTATCACAGCATAACCGGCGTCTGGGGAACCAATCGGGATGCTCCTGAATGACTCCTTTTAGTCTCCCAGAGAATAGCACTCACAAGGAGAAAATGAGGCAGGGGGCGGCCTCAGAATGCAGCTGAAAGGTATCCTGGGAATTATGAAATAGCGGCGCGGCCTTCGAGGAATCCTCCCATCAAATCGATCTCAGCGAATCATAGCAGGGAACAAACGCTGCCGTCCACAGAATCTGTGGCCAGTGCCAGCCGTATAATCTGATCAGAACGCGGATTCCTGCGGGGAAGTGATGAGGATACTTATGTAGCACCGAGGGGGATTTGAAAAGGGCTGTGTTTGTGCTGCACTATAACAGCGGGGACCTCTGGAACGCCAGGCCCCGGCCTGATCGACTGCCATTGGACTCTGTGAATTGAAATGAATCGAAGCCGCCTGTAATGAATTAAGATGGCCGCGGGCAGACAGCCTGTTCCCGGCATTCTCCACCCATTTGCCAAGGTCTAGAAACATAAGTTGAGGAACATCTGCCCCGAGGCTAAGGCTGTGTGCGTCCTACACTCTGCAGAAAACTCCTAGAATTTGATTTACTGAAACTACATGGAAATGTTAAGAGATTTAAGGCCTGGTTGGAGACCTTCACGAAGAATACAAAGAAAAGGTAACCTGCGAACTGGGGAAAATAACACCGTCTCCATTACAGGAATCATGAGATACTGCTGGTAGGGCCATGGTACCTGTACACCCTGGACATACACCATGTCCAGAACCTTGAAGGAAATCTGTCCACAAACGGTGACCAGAAAGCTGATTCAAAGTGGATCTCCCAGAATGCTTTGCGCTCTGCGTCACTCCGACAGGCAGAGGCTCTCTCACAGCATCATCGTGTTGCCACTACAGAGTACCTGGCCTATGGCGTACACAGCGCATTGTGCTGCCCACAGCTGCACCTGTCCCAGCATCATATATATTTAATCTGAACTGCAGTGGAGAACTCATCGCCGTAGCGACTAGAAGCTAGCATAAATTAAAAATACATGACACATGCACTTTGTTCCACACATTTTTAAATGCATGTAGCAGCAGATAAATGAATACAAAGTATCAAATACAGAAAGAGAGACAGCGGAGTCTACCCAAGGATGAGGCAAATGGGAACAGGCAACGTTGCTGAATTGAAGGTAATGTTTCTGGCAACCTGCAAAGCAGAGAAAATGAAACGAAATAGGAAGGCTCCCACATCTCTGCCTGAGTACTTATTTCCTACTGTTGGCCTCTCCCTTCATGACTCACAACCAGCGATTTTGTGATGAAAACACCAGCGATACTGATATAAAACAGGCACCATGTGTCCCTCCCTCGCCTGTCGGCAGCAGACAGGTGAACCAATCACATCATTGAGCAATGGTGTAAAGGAGTACTTGTCTGGGTAGGACCACACGATGCCCGTTGCTATAGATGACAGTCAGCCAAGGACCCTATGCCCGTGGGGGTGTCCTACAGGAATGATTTTTAAATTCTGGAACACACCTTAAGTGTTCAAACTGATTCTAATTAAACAGTCACTTCAAACTTTGTTAGGAGGAAACTTCCGGAATTCTTTTTACCTGCATCTAGTGACTCCTGATAGGACGTGCAGCTGAAATGTAATTCACTGGTAGCATATTCGGCCCAACTGGCCCAGTCAGACACCAAGCTCATTACAGGTTTTGTTTGAAAAAGCACATCGAGGGAAGAAATCCACGGCAGAGAGAAGTGCTTCATTAATATTGTACGGAAACATTTACCTAATAACAATTAATTCCCACTATCAGCCGGTGCTCAGTGGCTTCTTGCAGATCAGGGTGAACATCCAGACCCTGGAGCTGGCAGCAGCGATTAAGGGACGTTTAACTCAAGCACGGCGTTTAAGAGGAACGGTGGCTGGACCGTGAAAAACGACCGGGCTCCCGGCGTGAATTTGACCGATAATGGGGTAAATTCGTAAAGCACACCTTCCTGCCTCAGTGGCAGGCAGGTTTGTTGACGTCGCTGTTGTCATGATCCGCTCCGTTCGATCCTCCTGTGTGCCACGCCCACCTCATTTCCTCGTGTGATGCCCTAATTGTGATCACCTGTATCCTGTTAATCCCTGCCCAGCCTGTGTATTTAGTCCGCGTCTTTCCCCAGTATGTCAGATCTGTCATTGGATTGTCATGTGTTGTGCTTGCCGGCTGCCTCTGTCTGCCCCGATTAAACCCCGTCTTCACCGTCTGTCTGGCTCCATTCGCCTGCTTGACCGCTCGCCCGCTCGCCCGCCGGTCGTGACAGCTGTGGCCTGTGTTTTTCTCCCTCATGTTACCGACCATGATTGAGATGGAAGTCCCAGCTCTGAGATTCGGTGATGATCTAAAGCCGCAATTAATTTTTTTTTTTCCTCTTTTTTTAATTCCCGCTGGCCGCTCCATTTGTCCGAGCGGCGAGTCATGACTCGGGGAGATGGTCATGCAGAATCAATTCTCGTGGTCAGAGTCTTCGCCCCATCCGAACAGCAGCTCATTGCTCAGCACGCCGAGACCGACCCCCCCCCCAAAGGATGGCTTGGTTAGTCAAATGATTGATCTCCGAGGATGAAGAGGACTCTACGGGCAGTGCCAGATGCTCTACTTTAAATCATAATGCGTAATGAATTGATCGGCATGTATACATCACGGAGGCCTTGGCAGTGGAAGGTCTGAGGTCTCACTTGATAAAATGAGACTTTTATATAAGCACCGGGTTTGGTTGATGGAAAAAAATCATACTGCACTATAGATTCAGTCAAGCTGTTTTTGTTTTAATATTCTGAGTCTCCAATAGCAGGTTTTGATAAATTGCCATGGAGACCAGTAATATTTTGCTGATATATCATTTCCAAAATTGGATGAAATGGACTCTTTTCACAATCTACAATCTATGAGTATTTTATGTGTGGGTACAATTTTGATCTAAATCTAAAAATAGTTTTTTTGCACACCTTCAATATCCAGAATGTAATCTAATAATAAGCTTCTTTCAAGCTTCTAACCCCGTTTAATGATCTGTAACCACAATGATCTCGTGCTGAGTTCTTCTCAGCTACGGAAAGAGAACACGTGTGCGTCATGAGGGCGATCAGCAGAGGGCGCCCAGTGTGTCCTAATGGCTTTGCTTACTTACCACGCTTCACTGAGCCACCTGGGGCAGCTTCGAACCTGGCAGCATGTCTCAAAATGCAGAGTGCCTTATTGTGCAAGTCCACAGGCACCCTACAGGGCGGCGCCGTGATGAAGACGTCACTTTTATGACACAAAAGAGCTTACAGTATGACCCCATGGGCGGAATTAGATTCACTTCATGAGGTCAAATCAAATGTGGAACTTTAAAAAAGCAGGCGACTTGGGAAAAAATGGGATTAACCAATCACATATGTTATATGTGTGTTTAATGGACGCTGAGAGCATTAGATATAATTAAACAAGAAAAAACACACAGGCCAATGACCAGGAGCAGGGACTCCCAGGGGCAGATAGAACAAGAGGCAGGGACTCTCAGGGGCAGAAAATCCCAGCGGCAGAGACTACCAGGGGCAGAGACTACCACAGGCAGAGACTCACAGAGGCAGATAGAACAAGTGGCAGGGACTCTCAGGGGCAGAAAATCCCAGCGGCAGAGACTACCACAGGCAGAGACTACCACAGGCAGAGACTCACAGAGGCAGTGACTATCAGAGGCAGAGACTCTTAGGGGTAGGGACTCCTAGCAGCAGAGACTCCCAGGGTTAAATAGAACAAGAGGCAGGGACTCCCAGAAGCTGATAGTCCCAGGGGCAGAGACTCCTGGGGGCAGAGATTCACAGGGGCAGCGACTATCAGAGACAAAGATTCCTAGGGGCAGAGACTCCCTGGGGCAAAGACTCCAAGAGGCAGAGACTCCCAGGTACGCACACACTAGAAATGGGCTCTGGACAGCATCCGCTCTAAGCAGCAGATTGGCAGGCATCCCACACGCTGATGTAAACGGATTATTAAAACAAAACAAAAATCCATGCTGGTAAGTATATACATGCGACGTCCTCGGGCACAGAGAGTATATGCATTAGGGATAATTGTGTTACGGAGAGGCCTGGAGCACGAAAGCCCCGCTGCGGCCACAACAGGGGGGGGAGCGGAGTGTCCCGGGGCGAGGGCAGGGGGGCCGAGGTCTCGCTGAACAGCTGCAGGGGTGGGGCAGTGGGAANNNNTGGGGGTGGGGGGGGACATTATCAGTTTAACATTTCGCAGCAAGGATGCAGACTGAGGCTTGCCTTAGTAACATTATCTTTGGACTGGTGGGGGGTTATGAGGGGGGCTGGAGAATGACTAAAATCGATTTAGATCCGCTGGTATCAGTGCCCCCAACTGTAAGGGCTGATTTCCCAGCGTGTGGTGCATTTGCTCACGTCGGAACACGAAGCAGTGAACAGCACAGCCAACACCGAGCAGGAGACCGCCGTCGAGCTCTGTTCTCACATCAAACGGGTATTTCCTGCAAATACCCAAAACCTTTCCAGCCGGCTAGGCCCTGTCCCTGAGATTTGTAGCCCTGACTCTCCTCCCAGATACCGTCATTAATTCCGGAGAAATCCGTAGCCTTTTAAAAAGAAAACATCCCTTCAGGAACTCTGGCAAAGGGCTTTGAAACCAGCCTCAGAGCCGCTAATTGGCCCTTTGAAATGCACACGCAGGTTTTGCCATTCACATCATTAATTACCAGCTGAGACCATTGTGACGCACTAAAAGAGCGTCGATCCCGTGAGCGGCTTCACCCTCTCGTTCCTTTTCAATTCGTCACGCCTCTAGCCCAAGTCACACTGCTAGACAAAGTGACTTTAATTTCCTGTTTATACTGCTAGATATTTGATTTGGACAATTCGTGGCAAGTCCATCCATCCATGATCTATCAGTGGCTTGCTCAAATATAGCGGGAGAGTCCCTAGATACCGACATCCTGGGGGTTAATGAGTTTTTAACCTCACAGGCCATGTCCTGTCACCTGTCTGTGATAAAACATCGGTCCTCAGGTCCGGTCACCCTGATCAAACAGTCTGGGAGAGGTCAGTGTTATTCCAAAATCACAAGCTAATGTTGCTCAAGTGCCCAGCTGCACATCTCCTCCTGGAGCACCTCCAATACCCCTCCCACACTTTTCCTGATTTATTCCGGCGTGCCCGATTGGATTAGCTATTACCCATCAGGAGGGAGTCCCAGGAGGATGAGGTCCGGCCCCGGCGTCACCCGCGCAGACTCGCCACACTCGTTCACACCTGCCAGCTCAGCAAACGAGAGGCCATCGCAAAGCAACAAACGATGCGGGGGAAGGGGGGGGCATCGAGGAGGATCATGGGTAATCTCTATAGCCAAACCTATTGGCCTCATTCACCCTTTCGCATTTGGCTCTGAAAAGGTTCACTTCACAGCTGCACGGCTGACAAATAGCACACTCAAGTATGTAACATTCACTTTTATTTACTCCCAGCAAAACTTTACAGAGTTGTCTTTTTTCACGTTTACTGCACAGCTGCCTTTGAGAAATGAGGACGGTAGCAGCAGAACTGCTTCTATAAAATCACCTAGAGTTTCTCGTACTATATATAATACACACACTGAGGCAGCCACTCGTAGCCTGTGTGTTTAGCTATGCAGTTTTTCACCACGATTGACCAATGGCGATTATGACTAATGGCATTTTTGCACTTATTATCTGTGATGTGATTTTTACGCTGCTTCTGGCAGGGCCCGGGGACTGCAGATGAAGGGACGCCAGGCGACCCACTGGCCGGGGGAGTTCGACACCGAGGGCAGGGGAGGTGGCGTGACCCACTGTCCGGTTTGAGCAGTTGAGCTTCATGTTTAAACACATGAAAAAAAAACGCACTTAAATTATCCTGCACTTAAATTTCAGGTTCTGGGGCATGTGGCAGTTGAGGGAACGATCCAGAGAAGGAGTGACAGCCTCCAGCAACGAGCATGGAGGGGAATGCCAGGGCAAATTGGCCTTTGCCATTTTATTTTGGAGATGCTTTATCCAAATGAGGGTCAGACAGTCCCTGGAGCAATTTGGGGTTAACTGGGGGCCTAAAGGTGAAACCACTCTGCCAACTTTGGGGTTAGAACCAGTGACCTTTTGATCACAGGCGCAGTGTCCTAACCCTCTGAGCCATACACTGTCCCCCATGTGCTGGGTGTGGGTACAAGGTGACCCTTCTATACTGCACTAACACACCGCTTTACTGTTCCACATAATGCCCCCCCCCCCCCATCCATTTGTCCAACCGGAAAGTCAAAGGCGCTTTAATAATTGGTGCTCAGGACATGAGCTCAGCTTGGTGGTCACCGGCCAGTGCTGGCATGACCTCTGCAGAGCCCATGTACCTGTTGCAGCCCACAGGCGGGTTGGAGGGAAAATAGCAGTTTGTTGGCCAGAAATGCAATTCCGAGGGCGACTGAGGGACGGAGCGAGCTTGCTGACAAGATGGAGCGCAGGCGCTGCCAATCCACAGATTCCAAAACGGCGCCGTATTGCCCTCAAGCGCATTTAATGCCCCTTGATGGCAATCGTTAGCACGCCGCGATGCCTCACAAAGGGCGGCGAGGGATCCGACAGGCTGTCGTTATGGCAACCCCGCTCACAATCACGATGGAGTGCTCAGTCGGGTCGCCCCTGCCACTACTGTCCTCTCTGCTCGCATTAAAACGGCAATGTTTTCAGTTGGCGGAGCGGCACGCCGAGGGCCTGCAATCCGCGGTACGACCCATTTTGGCAGAGCTAATCACAAGCTTGCAACCTAAGTGACTGTGATGAGCTGTGAAGCCCTATAAATGCTGCATCCTAGATCAGTGTTTCCCAGGATCCCTGTCATCTAGGCCAGTGTTTACCAATAAAGTCTGTGGTGACCCCAAGACGGTCTGGACTGGTAACAACAAGCTGCCATTGGCACCTAAACCAGGCTTGTTAACCTTGTTAACCAACCCGAATCTAACATCATAAATGTAATGCAGGAAGTCAGTGTGACAATTTCCTTCATTTTAATTAAATAAATAAATTGAATGAATAATAAAAGCAAGGAGAAGCCGCGCTGCTGCAGCCATCAGTAAAATACTTAATTACTCAAATACCCATATAAATGAATAAAAACTGTCACAGAAATGTGTAAAAATCTCATTCACACAAATGTAATGCTATGTGCATGCAGTATTATGCTTGGATGAGATGCGGTATTTCTCTGCTATGTGGGTGGATTTTATTTTTCTGGGCCATGCCCACTTTTCCCGCATATCCGATCGGAGCTGCATCTCTGGCATTCCCACATTTCTGATCTTCAGGTTTCCTATGAGCCAGCAGGGCACTGGAAAGAATCTGGAAGCCAATGTTTCTTTCTCACGTTATGTCTGCAGCCAAGAAAACAGGAGCCGACCCAGATTCCCAAGGGTCACACTCTTTCAGACAAATCTTCCTGATCAGCACCAGGGCCCTCAGCAGATGATCAGCATAGCTCGGCAAGGCTTTCCACAATCCACCTGACTCACGCGGATACACACGGTGTAGCTGTGCTCCACTCTGAAAATATGGTGGGAGTGGAGGGGGATGGTTCTAGAAGGTATCATTGGTGTTGAGATAATGTTCCGTCCTATGAAAGAACATTTTTGCCCTTCAGATATAAATTTAAATTTTTTAAAAAAAAAATTTTAAAAACCACTTTCCATCACAGAGGGACATTAACATGGTATCAGGCCCCCCTACTATTTAATTTGATGTTGTCAACCAGGGAGATGGGAATGGTGACGGTAAAAGTTGTCAATGGGGATGGGGAGGCGCTTTTTGAGGCTCCTTTTTTGACGCCAGCCTATCACAGGTCAAGAATCAGGGACCACCCTGGAATGCCAGCCTATCACAGGTCAAGAATCAGGGACCACCCTGGAATGCCAGCCTATCACAGGTCAAGAATCAGGGACCACCCTGGAATGCCAGCCTATCACAGCCTGGGAAAGCGTGTGCATTACGTGCTGCTAATCACACAGTAGCAATCAACACTAAACAAGTCCTGTCTCTTCTCTCTCAGAATCTCTCCACCCCCATCCCACCCCCATCCACCCGGTGAATCTACCAAGATCTCAAAGACAGGAAGCCTTCCTTGGCCAGTTGCTGACCTCCTGGCTTTGGCTGCTGGGAAATCGGCAAAGCAGCAGGCAGAGCCGAGCCACTCAGAGCTAAAAATACCCAAATGGGCCTCGTCTCGCCAGGTTCCGCCCGGCCCAACACAAAGGTCACAGGAATGATTATCGGAATGAATCTGATTATGTTTTAATCCAATATGCAATCAGGAGACGCTATTGATTTTTAACATGAAGAATTACCCAAATGACTTGGAGCGCGCACACAAGAGCAGCCTGGCAAGAGTGAAATGACGAAAGAAGCCTGCCATTCTGATTAGTTTTGAAAACGTTATTTCTACATTCCATAATTATATGGTGACGCTGGGCGAATATTTTTGAAATTGAGATCAGTCCCAAGATCAAGCTTCTTTAAATTAGTATGTCCGGTGCTACCCTGTGGAAATAACATTTTTTCTGACTGCAATTTCACCTATTTAACAAAACCCACAGCGTGATCAATCAGGTACCAGCCATGCATGTACAGTGGCCCTGAAGTACAAATTAAGAAAATGCAAAAAAAAAAAAACTACATGTGTTTTAGAAATCCATCAAAATGAAGGAATCATAAAAAAATGTATTCTCAATGTTTTTTGGTTTCTTAATTCTTTGTGGGTTTTTTTTGTACTTTAGGGGAACTATATATGCATCTCGTCACAGCTGTTAACTAACAGATCATTCACCAGAACTACTAACTTGTATTGTGATTTCCTTTTTTTTCCGACACAAAAGGCACATAGATTCTGTAAGCCATTGAGCACTTGTCTATTGGTGGGGGCGACTGGAATCCATGAAACACTTAAGGCCAATCGACCATCTATAGCCACATACTGACATCACCATCCCAGCGCACTGGGGGGTCCAAAAATGGCAAAAGCACAAAGACAGGCCGGGACAATGGACATGAGACAGAATCTGCCTCCACATGCGGGGAGCATGCAGGTCCGTCATGGCGATGAACAGTGAACAGCATTTATGGACTCGTTCCTGTGAAAGTTCTACAAAACTGCCAATACGAAGATGAGCGTGCAATCAGACCTTAATGCTGTGGATTGATGCCTATCCCCTCCCATCGCCACAGGCAATGGATGGGAGGGTGGACCGTCTCCCCACCCCCCAGCTACAATGCACAGACATTAGAAAGAGATGGGGGAGAAAAGAACATGGCAACTCACCTTCTGGATCACCACACAGCGTACACTGTGATTCTACAGACGGGAAAGGGAGAGAGAGAGGGAACAGGTGGTTATGCTGTGCTCAGTGCCCGGACGGCGACGTGGGTCAGGCGGCAGAGGCGTGGGCGCGAGCAGGGAGGCGCCTCCAGAACAGTCAGCGATGCGAGTTCACAGAGAACACAGATCACATGAGGGATGAGCTCACATCTGACATCAAACAGAACTGCTGAATTATCAGGGCTTTACAAAAAAGGGTTCCGACCCAGGGAGCCTGACTGATGTCTAATTACAGATTCGTTCCCCAGCTATCTATACATCGACCGCTTAACTTTGTCAGGGTCACAGGCCGGATTCATTATATTCATAAATAAGTCAAACATGAAAACAAACTCCTTGAAGCTTTCTTGTGGGTGTTGCACCACTACTCCGGGGTGAACACGGTGATTTCCCGTGGCACCCGGTCCTCTCTCATCCATGCTACAGAGTTCTTCTGGAAACGCGTCACGTGACACGTGTCAGATGGAATGCGATCTGCACATCCTGCTTTTGCAGAACCCTAGGGACCAAACCAGCCTCCTGCCTCCCTAAGCACTCGCACGATACTGGTAGGGACATGTCCCTAATGCCCATACCCCTTCAAAAACAGCTCCACAGTCCTCTGGCACATTTATAAGAGCTTTGACTGGCTTCAGCACTTTACAACTTGACTGGCAGGGCACCATTTTAAGTTGCATCTCAAAAACAATGGTCCTGAAAGCTCCACGCGCTTTGCTAGGTCTGCCCGTCTGTTCATTCTCTTTCTCGTAAACAGGGCCATACTTCTTTCCCATACTTCATCTAGATATATCTGATGTGGGACAGAACTGTTTACACCAGCAAACAAACAGACACTTGCGTCATTCATCAAACTTGCTGTCTTTACCTCAGCAAATACAGGCTCCGGCTTCATTAATTATAGGGAGTTCTCACCACAGGTCCATTACTGTGCTTAACCCCAGCCCGTAGGCCTACAGAACCCTTCCCTGCATATGCAAATGTCAGTTGTACTTCTGCACAGACGGATTTGCTTATAGGCTGCACTGAAGAAACGCTTAACCGCGATTGGTCGATTAAGATCAGATGAGTTTTTGCGTACATACAGACACCAGCTCTGATTGGCTTTGTGTCCCATCAATCATCTAAAACAAATCAAGGCTGCCTATAAGTCTATGTGGTCTCTCATTTAGCCTCTCCCCCAAAAGAGTGCTGAAAGCTCTCTGTTCAATAAAATGTTTTATTGTTTTATTGCTGTATTATTGGGACTGGGTGATTTATTACAGATCATCAAAACCCACCAGAAAGAAAACATTCCCACCAGCCATGAGCGTGTGTGAGTGTAGCACTGAAAGCCTAGACACGTTATGATTTTATAAAAAAAAATTAAAAATGATGCAATAACCTCATCACTGTTTCGCAGAGGAATTCTATTCCCATCCTCATCATTGCGGTTAACAATTAAAATTAGTTAAATGGTGCAGGTTCAAGTCGGGATAACCTTTCTAGCATTTGCCATAATCTATGGGGACACTGCAGGCGAAGTTATTTCCATTCACACATGTTCCCTGCAGAGTGTATCCAAGTAGTTGTGGAAATTGGTTTCGTTTGTTGCCTTGGTGCACTTGTACTTCAGGTGGAACATGGACCTTTAAATTTCCTTCACAGGCCTCTCCGAATTAATCTTCAAGTTAGCCCCCTTCCCTGAGGTGACTGAGACCCCCCTCCCCACCCCCATGGCCAAACCACCACTGACAAGGTTTAAGCACAGTTTGTTCATGCTGACTGGTTATAGTTTGTGTCCTGCAATGGACTGGCACCCTGTCCTGGGGGCTCTGCACTGCGCTGCCCGGGATAACGTAAGAGACCTCCCCCCACCCGGTGACAATGTTCTGGATATTGATGTATTATCGCTTTGGGCAAAAATGTCAGCTAGATAAATAAATGTAAATGGATGTGCAATTAGGAGATGGACGGATGCATGGAACGAGTGTGCCGTATATTTAATTCTCATCCATCCATCCATGAAAACAGCCAACCATCTATCTTCTATAATCTCGAATTCGATGCAAGGTTACAGATAGCCTAGAGTTAATCCCAAGAACGCAGAGCAGAAGGCAGGGGACTCCCTGGAACAGGATACCGGCCCAACAAATGTGCAGGACAGCCTATCACAGGCCAGGAAACAGGGGCCACCTTGGAATGGGATGTCAGCCTATCAGATGCCAGGAGACATGGGCCACCTTGGACTGGAATGCCAGCCTATCACAGGGCAAGAGACAGGGGCCAACTTGGAATGGGCTGTCAGCCTATCACAGACAAGGAGACAGGGGCCATCCTGGAATGGAATGCTAGCCTATCACAGGACAAGAGACAGGGGCCATCCTGGAATTGGATGTCAGCCTATCACAGGTCAGGAGACAAGGGGCCACCCTGAAATGGGATGCCAGCCTATCACAGGGACAGGGGGAGGGGGGATCCTATGGGCACAATAAAACAAGCTGTAACCACACAAACATTACACATTACCATGAAAACACTCCAGCACACCCTTGATTAAACAGATGTATTTTCAGATTGTCAATCAAAGCCAATTTCCAGCAAGAACACAGCACGTAGCGAAACATCTGATTAAAATCCTGTAATTATCAAGCTCACGTGCCTGAAGAATTAGCCAGTGTTATGTATGATCACCGTCGCTGATTACACACTTAGGGAACGGCAAGAAAACGCAAACGGTACGCGGTGCCTGATAAGTGGTGGGCATCTGGCTCTCGCCTCCTTTTTATGTTTTAAAAAGAAGAACGTCTTAAAGAACAATGAGAATTCCTTACACATTGCCCTATTTAAGTTGTCATATTTTACACAGATTTGTTCGGGTCATTTTGTTGGGTGTAATTAAGTTGTGTTGAATTATTAATACAGCGCGATAACACCAATATGTTCCTTTTGTTATTTTACAATGCTGTTCATAAGCAAAGGAACCTGCTCTCTCACACAATTTCGTAATTCTTGCTGATATTACTTTCATTAAGGGTAAAATATCCCTGAATAAAAATGGCTATATATATATGTGCAAATAAACAAAAGCAATTGTTCAGTCTGTACAGGACATTCTTCACAAGTTTAGCACCAATTTCTACGAACGCCTTCAGAAATAATCATAATGTTTTACGGTTAAATTAAATCCTACTTAGATTTGACGAAAACTACAATCTCTAGCACAGAGCTCACTAATGAAGTGAATAGCTATCAATTCGTAAAATTCTATGAAGGCCCATTCACTGTATTTTTGAATCAATGAGCCCATAAGCCGTCCACCAATGGCCTTTCGAATGCAGTCTGCACACATTGGAGTCAGATCTAGACACAATCGTATCATGAGCACTTAAATACATAATAAACTTATTTGACATTGGAAGCTACTGTTTAAGTCTGGGTTTTTTCCCTGTCTATGACCTGAAGTTTTCGTATTTTTGCCAAAACTAATGAAGGTCACTCACGTCATACATTTCTGTCAGACTTACGCCTCCTTCCTCAAGGTGAGGCTGGCAGTCAGAGTGTAACTCCTTGGATGAAGTCAGATCAGCCCCCGTGTGCTCACTCAATCGAGTAAAACGAAGTCAGCCGCTAAACGATGCGGTCTGGACCAAAGTGTAGAGGAAGGACACATTCTGCTTTTTGTCAAATGATCAGCTTATTTGGGAGGCAGGCCAAGGTTCTAAATGTATATATGTGAATGTTTTCCTATATATTGTTTTGTCATTTTCATGCCAGGCGTCAGTTCCTCACGATATCATCACTTCGATATGAAAACCAGTTTTCTTTCTAGAAATTGCTAACAAACTAGTTTGGTGAAATTGCTATGTAACTAGGTTATCAGCCACCAAGGGAGCAAATTAGCAACATATTTATTTAATTTCTCACCAGTCGGTCTGGAGCTGTAAATAATTATGAGGGCTCTAATGGCATCGGCTACAGACGGCGAATGCCATCGATCGCTGTTAAATGCCCATCGATCGCTGGTCCTGCTTGCTCACTCATATCGATAAGCCTGTTTTGCTAACTATGCAGTTATACAGGGCATTTTTAATTAGTGACAAGGACATTTAAGACTGAAGAAAAGGAAGATCCTGCTAATTTTGCACGTGAAAGCTACCCTGAAGTCACGCCAGGACAAAACATGCCAGGCGAATAGCAGAAATCATATGCTGTCCCTTAGCCTGAAGGTTACACTGAAGTACAAGGAAATAAAAACTGAAGCAAAACTCATTTTCTGACTGTGGACAAAGATGAAAAACCAGGAGCTGCAACTCTCACGCATCTGGCGTGACATTCATGCTTTCAGACTCACACACTAACACAAATGTCTATTATTCCATTATCAACCTAAAATTAGCGACATCGAAAGCACTGAGGCAGTTCGCAAACCCTACGGACTCTTTGAAAGGTAACAAAAAACCTAAAAACGTGTGCATGAGTGTGCAGATTTGTCTCGAACTGAAAACCTCACACTAGCCAGCTGACCAAAGTTGGCAACCCCGAAATGCACGTTTCTATCAGTCATTATCAACAAATCAACCTTCAAATTCTTTAAAAATAAATACCACAGTTGCAGTTGACTTGATTTACTGGTGCAAAATTAGCAGGTAAATTGTGGGAGAATCACATAATCAGTAAGACGCACATTGTTTCGTGTGCAGTACAGTTCAAAATTAATACTCGAAACTAATGAATTTCTACGTCAATGAACAGAATTCCTCTCACCCGCATTAATGCTGAGGTTTAGGTATACAGTACATGCACAGTAGACAACGGTTTCAGTTTTTCTTCAGTTGATCTTTCCCTGACCATGATCCTACCCACTACTACCTTCTCCAGTTCTGTTAGACATCCTGCCCCAAATGACAGGCCGGGGGTTGCTCCAAGACTCCAAACCCCCACACCCAGCAACACCCCAGTGTGTCGAGAATAATTACAGTGTGTCACTGGGTGACAGCTGCCGCCCTTCTCGGTGACCGCACTCCGCTCACGGCAGATGGGGAGAATACTCTTGATGAAAGACTTAATAACTGCCAGAAAGTTTACTTGATGGGGTGCGTGTGTTAAAAAGTGCCTACTGCCCCCCCACCCCCACCCCAGGCTCATGACCCGGGATTACCAGGACTGGGAACGAGCAGAGAGCACAGATCGATGTGTTCCGTGGAGGAAGCGTCATACAATCACGATATTAATTACAGCTCCGGTGTCATTAATGGGATCGCTGTCAAGGGCTTACGGCGTGCGAATTCCCCGGCAGTCCTCACAACATCAGCGCGTTTACGGCAGGTTTACTTGTCGCTGACCCCTCAAAGGCTATCGATGCGTTACCTGCGCTAAAACGGTCGCACCATCCCAACCACTTGGTTGTGACTTTTCATTCTGGTTTTCATTCTGACATTCCGGTTTGGCTAATTCAGACGGATCTGGCAGACACTCCGCATGCAATGCGCAATACTCTCAAGCTCCCTCGGGGTGTCTGCGCCCTTGTGTACTGTCCTGAAACCCCGGACAGGCCCGCCACCTGTAGAGAACATCAGGGGAGGTGTTATTCAGGAGCAGAAGCAGAACCTCCTACAAGAAACATCCCTTCCTATGACCTCCCAGGTCAGTAAGAACAGGACAGAGTTTGCCTGTCATGGAAGGTCTTTCCCTCGTGATGCATGGTGAGTTACGCGCTTCCTGTGTACATCTGTTTAAGCTGGGCGTGTCATTGCCTTTTCAGACGGAGCAGCACCAGGGGCCCAGACAGAACCGCCTTCCCTTTGAGAGGTAGAAAGCGAATGTATACAGGCATGGTAATAATAAGATTACACGCACCACAGTAAAACAATTAGCAGCCACCACTATAAAACCGCACCCCTGCATCTGCGTGTAAATGTGTATTTTTGTGTGCGGTTATTAGTTTTATTTTCGGGGGACAAATATTGACTAAATGTCTGGAAAATGTCGGTAACTCCTGAAAAATGTACTTTGTAGTGACTTTCAGCACAAGACGAATGCTTCTTTAAAAGTCTTCATAGAAGAGGTTTCTGAATGAAAATTAAGGTGTCAAAAAGTGCTAAAATTAGCTTTTCCCTCGGTTTCTGACCCGGGTGTCTGGGAAGGCTGGAACGGCTCGGCGCCAGTGATCGTAGTGGGTGTGGGGAGGTACGAATGGGCCGGAACATTGACACGGATTTGCCGGGCCAGTGCCGGACAAGAGAGCAGAGGTAAAAATTATGGAGAATAGTCAATAAAGTCCTGCTTAGACAGGAAATGAGGGAAGATCAAACGGTGCAGAGGAGTGGAGAGCATCACGCTGGGCTTTGGGAGCCCCCCCCACACACACACATCCCAAAGGGTGTTTTTTAATAGGTGCTATACGAACCCTGGGGGCTTTGTGTTGACCATGATTGGCATTTACTGTATTTATCTATATTTTTAGCGTCTACACTTCTCTGTTGTGTATCTTGTGTTATGTTGCCTTTAATCTCTGTCTGTCTTTGCCTACTTCTTAATGGCCCTATTGTAACAGCCGTGGTCGTGTGACAGTAAAGATTCTGATAGTGATGTGTGAGCTTAATTTCAGAGTCGTGGGGGGGGACACCTGTAGGTCAGCGACATTGTCCTCTTGCAAGTCCCCCATCCAAACCTTGCCTCTAACTGTCTGTAATGTCCTAAGACCTCCGATCTTTTCTCCATCAGGTGTGAGGGTCGGTCAGATTCACCCCCATTCTTAGTGATGGCATCCATCACTCACTGAGCCACTGATGCGCTGGGGTGCAATGCTTGGCCCGGTCGCTGGGACGCTTCGCAGACGACAGCGCCGCGTGAGCACGGTTATTGATGGGACCCTTCACACCTGGCCCTCCCCCAGGCCTTATTGGAACATCTATCTCGTGGACTCGGCCCCCACCGTGGCCCCCGCAGCCCCACAGATGGCGTACATGCATCATGGGTCAGCCGAAGCCATCAGCGGCTCGTCTGCCTCGAGTGCTGGAAGCGTGCCGTCCTTTCCAAACGCTCAACCGCAGACCGTGGGGCAACAGTGGAGAGAAACGGACTCCCACGGAACCGGCAGGCTCAGGTACAGCCATTCGGGTTCGCACGGGCGCGCCTGGACTGGCATACCCAGCACCTGTGTTTGCCAGCACTCAAACCATGCATTCGCTTGGCGCATTTGCCTCTTGGCCACAAATAGCTACTACAATGAGAGCCCTTAAGCGACGCAAAAACAACAAACACGCCCCTGAATAAACCTTCTAGACGGTCAACTCCGCAAATTGCCAATCTGTGCAAACTAACCAGAAAGTGACACTATTACCTTTGGGCCATCTAAGAGGCTGCCCCGTTAGAGGATACTATCCAGCTGGCAAACCATTCCTACACACCAGTGTGATCCTCTAAGACTCTCCTAAGATAGCTGAGCATCAGGACAGTATGGGCATAAGAGTGTAATTAACTTTAGCACATTGAAGATAGTGAGATTAAAGGTCTTGGTCCTGACTAATTAAAGCTAACGAGGCCAGTGCACCAGGCAAGCACAAGCAGCTGCTGCCACCGTCGCTGCTCGGCTGTGTGACTCCTCCCATGGGCTTTGACTGCACCAATCACGGTGAGA
Source organism: Mormyrus proboscirostris (assembly GCA_026779585.1). Taxonomy (NCBI): domain Eukaryota; kingdom Metazoa; phylum Chordata; class Actinopteri; order Osteoglossiformes; family Mormyridae; genus Mormyrus; species Mormyrus proboscirostris. Next base: position 22,491,504 of record JAODKF010000030.1, on the reverse strand, counting down.
CAAATCTGAATGGCCACGCCCCACCAAGACGGCTCGAAAAAGTCAGATCCCAGAGCCCGATGCTTTAATCCTCTCGCACTCGATCTGGGGGGGGCTCCCCTTCCTCCCCAGCCTCCCTGGCTTGATTACTCTGCCGTTCTGCTCTTTGACCGTTTTATAGTTTGAGGGGGGAGTTCGTAGCTTGCTTTATGTTGGCAATTCATTTAACAGATTGCGCTCGATTCTGACGGCGGCTCATTGGAATCTTTGAAGATTTACAGGAGACCGACGTTCATATTTTAGGGGGAGAGATGATGGAGCCTGCTAGCTAAATCACGCGCCATCATCTGCCCACGAGCAGGTCGCTTTAAAAAACACCTCCAGTTCTGAGTAACTCTTACCAGCTGAGACACTGAAACAATCACAACAGCTAATGATCTGTGTTTGTGCGTCTGTGTGTGTGTGTGTGTACGTCTGTGTGTGTGTGTGAATCCTGACATGCATTTCCTCATCTTTCAGTACCTTCAGGCATGTGTAACAATTACAGGGAAAATCATCGAGCTCCACTGAGTTTAAAATCATAATCTAATTTATTATAATGTCACATTTTTAGGACAAAACAAATTTACATCCATCGGTTAGTAAGAAATCTGGATTTTGGAGAACATACAATAAAACAACCTTGTTACTGAAACATGAACAGTAATTTTATGATGAGACATTCTGAGCAGAGTAACTTAAACTCACACGAACTTCTAGACAGTGAAGGAAGTTCTATTCATGAGGGAAGTTATAGGTTATTCATTTGCGCACATGTAATGTGTCGCCAAAGTTTTATGGGTCTCTCTCCGTTCTCATGGTGACGGGAGGCACCTCAGATGGTTAATAACGGACTGCATTACCATGCCTGAGTGAATACCAGGAAAAGGGCTCCGGTCCTCAGTAACTTAGCAACCGCATCAGCAGTATGGCTCGCGTCAGGCTGCAGAGCACAGATTATGGGGACACTCTAGCAGACAGGGGGGAGGGCAGCTTAACACATTGAAGGCAAGAGGAAAATGCATGAAAGCTGGTTAAATGAAAGCAGCATAAGTGTAGCCCCATGACAGTGAGGTGGGGCGGGGGTGCGCAATCTGCATGTCCACGGTTACGCAGCGGACGGCGGCATTGGGGATCGCAGACATGGTTGCCAGGGCGACGCGCATCGAGCCTCCGCTCAAGAGGCTTGTGTAATCTCCCGCAGCAAATATGCACAATTCTGAATGCTGATTCCATAAGTTTCCCGAGCTTTGTCCCAGTTCCTGGGCTGATAATAATGAAGTAACTCGCATGTGATTCCACTCTCAGCGCAGAGTCTGAGCTCCGCTCTTCCTGCCTGGGGACTCCCACGGAGAGGGGAGCCCTGGAGGGACTCCAGTCTCGCTGCCCAGTATAAACACTGCTGCCCTCCATGTTGAAATGCCAGCACCCCGTGGAGCCCAGAGCACCCAGTGGAGCCCAGAGTACCCCGTGGAGCCCAAGGTACTGTGTATAGTCTGGAGCACCCTATGGATCCCACACATGACGATCTTCCGAATCTCCGTTGGACCATACCAGCTTACCAAGGTCCATATGGAGCTCCTTCCACACCGTTTCTTAATCAGCTCCTAACCAGGCAGATGCACCCAGGCAAATATGACCCATGTGTCCACGCTGACTCCAAGCGCGTGCCTGGTCCCTCTGGAGCCAGCACTAGCCACCCAAAGCACAGCTCCAAGCTGTTGTCAAAACACATATATTTCTGGGATTTCCAGGTGCTGGGTAGCCCAACTAATGCCCCCCCCATCCCCCTTCAGCTCCTCCGGTAGGTAGGGCTAAGCTGCTCCTGGCCAGTACATGATGCCTCAGCCTTCAGGCTCATGGCAGCATGTAACGGGGGACATTGGATTCACGCTGCAGCACACAGCAGTTACACAACCAGACGTATCTAAGGAAGAAATGTGGATTCATTCATTATTAACAACATCATGTTGTATTTGAGAGGTCTCTGTGCGGAATTAATGGAGTTGAGAGCTTGGCGGTGGACTACCCACAATGCACTGCATCAGTGATCAGACTGAATTCAGCTATCGGCCTCTTGTGCCAAGACAAACCTCGCCGCTTGGCAAAAAAGCCCTAGCGGATGCCCGGAGCCATGCCCCCCCAACCATCTGCACTTCCTGATCTAGCTAAACCGCACGGCGGCGATATGCAGATCACCGTGTCCCGTTAACGCCAGCGACGTGCCCAGGCTCTGCGGATGCTCTGCGGCGGTATGCCGGCACTAGCGACATTAAAGGCCTGTGGTCACTGCTACGGCCGGGGTCCGCTGGAGCCCCTCTGGGATTTACCATCCACACCAGTCACAGGGAGACTGACCTCCATGATTACACCCCCTTTTACAGGACTGTCCAAGGGTCATGTGGGAAGGCTGAAGCTAATCAGAGCTATTGAAGAACAGAATAGAAAGGGCCATTTTTGCTCCGTGATGTGTCCCTGGACATAATTGACATTGGAAATGGATGGATGTATAGATAGAAAACCCACCTTCTTTTGAAAAGACATGTACCTGTGGGATTAGGCTGTTAGGAAGGCATTCATCTCTTGTATAAACACAAACAAATGTGTTCCTTTTAACCCGCACAACATTTTAACATGGCAAATACTGATTTCATCCTTGCCCATTAATGACGGAGGACTTAAGTCACAGTGTGAAGAGTTCTGCTGCTAATTTACATGTTTTTACTGATATATATCTATCAGTATGTATGTATATATCGCCGTCCCATCCAAATTCAAATTCAAATTTTAATTGTCACATACATAATCATACACAGTACGATATGCAGTGAAATGCCTTAGACAACTGCTCTTGACCTTAAAATAAAAGACTATGAATAAG
>JAODKF010000030.1:22478293-22488505 GCA_026779585.1 Mormyrus proboscirostris | reverse complement strand
GTGGCTTGTGATGGAGTGATTTAACTAACTAACTAATGACCACGAAGTGTAGTAGTGCAGTGGCCACTAGTGTAAACGGATGTCCAGAATGTCCAGAGTGAGTGTAGAAAACCATATGTGTGTGTCAGTACTGTGTGTACTGATTAAGAGACCATATCGCCTGCGGGAAGAAGCTCCTTTGATTTGAACATGACGCCGGTGAGGTCGGCTGCCGTCACGACTGCTCCGACCATCCAACTCTCACCCGGTGTACAGCCCCGGTGAGTGTCTCGCCCGACAGGTATCGACAGGATGGATGAATGCATTTTTTTATTGCCCACTAGGCAATATTCTTACTGTCAGCTTCGATTCGGAAACCGATTACCCTGCTCCTCACTATCTTAATTACGTTTCCGAAACAGATAGTGGAGGGACACTTTAGGCAATCTCTACACGATCAACATGAAACCGAACTGAATTACTCTGCGAGCACAAACAGCCCCACAAACCTTGCATCGGCTCTCCATCTCATTCCAATCCTACTTTCCGGGCTCTATTGCCCTAACGGGGGATAATCTCTAACGGACAGCCCAATGCAACCCCATCAGTGACTGACCAAGGAATGTGCTAACGTGCTAATGCGCTAACACACTTACAGCAATTAGCAGTCTGAAAACCAAAGTCAGTGAAAATCCTTCCTTATTCGTTACACAATAAAAATGTTATGGATCTGTTTTTAGAAGTTGTAAGCAGAAAGGCATGACCTGTAAAACTCACACTGTTCTCCAGAGAAAGAAGAGCACCACACCAAAAGCAAAGCACCCCAAAAGCAAACATATTTAGCCTTGGTGAACCTTAGCATCTGCCAAGCAGGAAGGTGCCCTCATAGCGATGTTACTGCTCTCACGCAGTCAGCAATTTACATCCTGGAATGAGAGGCAGCATCTTCTGGCACAGCAGCAGCCTTGAATTTAATTAAGTCATGCCAACTGAACGCCCATATGTGTAACAGGCTGATGATTCACTCAGGCATGTTTGCGGCATAAGCGACTTAAACTGGCACCTTAGAGTGTTAGACACGTAATCAGCACAGCGTGTCCCCAACATGACTCTGCTTTTTGATGTTCTCAGGACTGTTTCGGTCTCAGTTTCAAATCCACGCTGTTGCTACTATGGAACAGTCACATTTCATACATATTTCCACGCCCCTTTTATGGACAACAGGTAAGTCGTGAGGCTAGAAGTTGCATTTTGGAAGCCAGATTAATCTGGTATTCTAACATAAGGATCCACAGAACAGACAAGCATTATTTACCAAAAAATAAGCAAAAAAAAAAAAAACAGTCTCAGAGCCTCTTTCTCATTTACATATTTTACAGACACCTTTATCCAATGCGACGTACGATTGAGAAAAGCAGGGTCAGCCAGGCCCTGGAACAAATTAGTTTAAGGGCCTTGCTCAAGAACCCAATAGCAAAACCTGCACTCATCAGATCAGCTGCAGGGTCATACACCAAACACTCTCCACGTTGGAGAATGTTAGCGACTTGGGGCTGGCCTGCTGTATGGACATAAAGAGGTTTCTTAGTGCACCATTGCTAGGCCATTCTATAGGAGACAGTGGACAAGCTGATCGCACTACTGACCAAGTCTGTTCTCCAAGAGGTCAGATTGTGGACTTTTCAGTTGTACCATAGAATAACTTCATTGAATATATATAGCTGCACACAATGCAGCATACAGTCACGGGATGATGACTGATGAAGACAGGCTGGACTTAAGTGTGACAAGCCACCAGCCAGGCGAGCTGTGACTCAGCATGTTCGGCGGGCAGAAATTTCATGAGTAACAGGAAGCAAACGGCAGCTAGAGAACAAAAACAATTCACTCAGCCAATGGCCGGATCAGCTATGGGATCAGCTCCGGAATGATCGCTCAGAACTATACCCTTAAATAAAAGGCATTTGCACCCAAATGACTGGAAAACAAAAAAAAACATGCACAGTAATACATCCGGCAGTAAACACGGTATAAGTTGCAACGCTAAGCTAAACGTTAAGAACCGAGGCTATGCTACCATAAAAATAAACAAACCCATGCTAGCCGATAAAAGCGGACTCATCCCAATATGGCAGGGGATGGAGGACAGCAACTCATTACCTGATTATGGGGAAATTGAATCACTTCCTTCTGATTCTTCTCACCAGCGACTGCAATGGCGTCATGACGCGCAGGTTCCCCATGGGCCAGCAAGGATCACAAGGGTCACGGGCACCAGTGCTCACCAGCAGGGAGCCGTGGACTTGACTGTACACGCCCATCGGTGCGGCTAGTGCTACCCCGTCACCATTACATTATACTCATGTAGCAGATGTTCTTATCCAAAGCAATATACATTTTTTTGTTTTTTTCCGAAAGCAGGGTCACATGGTCCCTGGAGCAATTGGGGGTTAAGGGCCTTGCTCAAGCGATAAAATCACTCTGCCAGCCCTACGATTTGAACCAATGACCGTCTGAGAATGCACCACCCCCCTGTTAAAAAAGACACAGCCCTCCAGCCTGGCTCTGGCTTATGTCCTAGAGCCCCCAGTCCAGTTCCACTCAGACCTCACCTTTCATGAGGGACTAATATCGCACCAGTGTGTTACACCGAAAAAGAAAATATTGTTTGGGGGATATTTTGAGCACATTTGCTCCCCCATGAGTAAACAAGTCAACGTTGGTGAAGAGCTGCTGGTTGGTTCTCTTTTAGGTCCCATTTCCAGCTCCCTGGCCACAAATGGGGGGGGGGCAAGCACAGGAAGCTGCCAGGCTCCCCTAGGCAGGTTAAAACAGACATCCTGCTTCCGGGTCAGTAACCAGGAGGTGATGCGTCCTCTAATTGGGGCCGCATCTCGGAGTGCGGTGACGCTGCTGAGGGGCCTCTGAGGGCCAGCAGGAGTTTCGAGTCAGGGTGGCACTGGGGGGCCGTGGAAGAGCAGAGTCACTGGGGCGACGCATCTACAACAAATGACCTCTGGGGCACATGCGCGGGGAGAAGAGTCGAAGACAGTGTTTGACTAAACAGCTAAAAGTGAAACAACCAGGCAGCTTTCAGATCATAACCGAAGAGCCAATTTCCAAAGCTCACTCGGTCCACATTTTATTGTTTTTGAGATGAGACCACTAAAGTCAGGCCTCCTTATCAAAACTAAGGAACCAAAGCTCACTTAGTCGACATGTAATCCAACAAAGAACTTTCAGAAAATTTCCAAAAATCTCAAAGTCAACAGAAATAGCACTTAAGAACATATCCTGCCCACGTATCCCATGGACGGAGTAAGTTATGGCCTCCATCTACATTAAAAATGCAGACTGGGATAAGATACCAGCCCAGTCCAGCCAATGAGGCCCAGGGTTCCTGTTGTGCCCTTGCTGCCATCGTCTGATGTTGACGACGGCTGTGCGATTAGCCTGCCCCGTTCACCTTTGACGTTGTGCATTACAAAACGCGGCCATGTGCTACCCAGTGGGGGCTGAACGTCCCATGCAGCGTAATAGCTCTCCATCTTTTAATTCCCAGCATGCACCTGGCGGCTGCTGTTGAAGGCCTACAGTATGCCGAGCCAGCCCCAGGTGAAACTGGGATGCCCAGGTTGATTAAGGAAAAAAGATTATATCCTGAAGACATAGCTACAGTATAGCCTGCTGATGCTGATGTTCACGGAACATTAAATAATAAATAAAAACTAAATTCCAGTTACTGAAAAAACAATGTAAGAATATTTCAGAGAAATAGACACACAAAGATAGAAATATGACACATGATGACTATGCACCAGCATTGGGGTCATTCTGGAATTATTTATCAATTCCGATCCAAATCAGTCAATGGAACTAGAGTTGGAATTAAAATCTCCCTGAAATTCGTATTCAATTCCAATTCTGTTCCCCATAGTTTTTTTTTCCCCAATCCTAACTCCAGTTCCATTTCCTGATTTAGATGGGAATTAATGAATGCATTCCAGAATGGCCCCAACCCTGCTATACACAAAGGGATCCCAGTGAATTAGCTACTGCAGACAAGGTTAACAGTTCGGCACAGAGTAACGTGATTTAAATGAGCTTTTGTGAACGAGTCCTCTCCTCGAGTGGTAGGCACAATGCTGCCAAGCTGTTGCTGGGGCCAGTGTTGACGAGGCGATGGGGCGAACTTCACGGCGACCTTGGTAGTGTTCTCACGCATCAGTGCAGAAGATCATGAGGGACACTCTGACGCTGCACCACGCTCACCGACATCGGTTCTGATGGACACAAGTCCTTTGGGCCCTCTGACGTACGACAGACAGGGGGCTCGCTGCGACCGGCCGCACGTGGCGTGTCATTCTCATTTTAGCCACAGTGACTTAGAATTTTCTCCAGGGATCCTTTGAATATTTTATTGAATACTTCAGTGGAGCGATTCAGGTTAAGTGCCTTATTCACAGTTTCCTCCCCGGGACCTTATGCGAGTAGCTTAGCGGTGGATGTTCTCCCCGTCACGGCGTGACATCACAGCACCATCACACGATGTCACAGTTACACAGCAGCATTTCCCACCTCCCCATGTCCCCCATGCGACTTACGAGGACAATTTCATCTGACTCATTACGATGAGAATCATTATCCCGTGGATTCGAGGTTTGCTTCGCTTTCCCAACGTTCCGCGTGAGCCACAAGGCTCTGACGCATCTAGACAGGCCAATTTGAAGCGCTAAGTTAAAGACACAAGGCTGTATTTCCAGAGTGGCTGCTGACAAAACCCATCGGGAAGCATGACAGGGGACTTCATTCAGCAGGTCAAATAGGTTCACAGGCGCAGACAAGTAACAATGACAGAACTGGGGAGCACAGGCCTGGGAAGCACTTAAATACTAGACTAACAAAGGGGCAAACAAGAGGCAGCTGCGAGTGGTTATCAAGAGGGCAGGAACAAGAGGTAAGTCAAATGAGCAATAGGTGTGGCTTGTTTAGGGCCAAGCTGGGGAGGAAACAGGAGGATCAGAGTGGGCAGGGTGTGATAACTGCAACCTGATGGCTGAAGTAAGAGCAGATACAGGCTGTGTGTTTCTGCTGTTACCCTTTAGCGGATGTGTTTGTCCAGAAGACCCCGAGCTGTCGAGGAGGCTGAGAACAGTCTTGACGGTTATCCTTTACGCATATGCGATTACACCCAGCATGCCCGTAAAACACCTGCAACACAACAGCAACGAAACACTCACCTCCACATGTAGCTGTAATATGTGCTTAAGCTGACCTAATTAGTTTTGTTCTGTATCCTACAAATCCACTGTTATTAAATATATATTACATGTCATAAATTCCGCTTATCAGGCCAAAATGTTTACATGACACCCCTCTCTGCTGATGCTCTTGCGGTTTATATTTTCAAAGGGGACTAAAAAACACATATCGGTTCAAAAATGCTATTTATAACATTTTATAGCTGTGAAAATAGTTGCTTCAGCACAGGACCCCTCCTTTGGCCATCATTCCCGCACAAAGACTCGTTCAATGAGAATCATTTCTCAGGTGATTGGTCCCCAAACATATATCACTGTATATATACATATGTTATAACTGTCGTCTTGCCAAGTCAGATCTTTGATTGGCGGAATGCCCTCTCGCCTCACCCCCGATGGACCTTAGGCACAACGGACACGATAATGAGAGCTGCCGATGCGGCTGACCCCTCAACGCATGACTGCATCCCAACACGCATCTTCTGTCTCACTGCACATAAGGGAAAACACAAAGCAACAATGTAGAAAAAAGTCCGTGTTTCCCCTGTGCTGACTTAATTTGCATAGCTTTGAAGCTGCACATGTGTTAAATATAAGCCTGATTAGGCTACTAACTGCACAAGGAGATTGTGGCCACGGCTCTGAAAAAGGCTGATGGTGCGGAAAAGTTCCCCTGTTCACCCCTCGTATCACACCGCCACCACACTTCCATCTCTGATGCTTTGAGGAGCCGTGAAAAGTTCTGGTTCCATCTGATGGTCCTAACCGCAGTACCTGCAAGACCAAGTGGTGGATTCCAGGACAGACTCGCAACTTCTGTTCGGTTTTTTCACATCGAAGGAAGAATCTCCTTGTTCCCTTCATAAGCACGGCCCCAAAATCTATATCAACGTAGGATCAGCTAATAAGACAAATGAGAGAAAACCTCTAATGTTCAATAGATTGATTAGTGGTAGAAAAAAAACACCCAATCACATTTCAAACTGACTTGTCATGTGACTGACCACCAGCCTGTGAGCTGCCTCATTGGTCCCAGACTCATGAGAGCAGAAGATCAATACGTCAAACTGAACATAAATACTGTCCCCATCAAATTAGCACCAGGTTACTGCAGGTTAATGCAACCTGCAACCCCCCCCCCCCCACACACACACACACACACACATACACACACACACACACACACACACAATAGATGCACCATCCAGACCCCATGATGCACCACAGACTCGGGGCGGCACGCAGGGGAACACCAGAACAGCGGTCTTGTATGTCTCCATGGCAACAGGAGGGAGCGCGGCCCACGATATATAGTCAGGGGAGAGGTTCATGGGGATAAAAAATGCTGCGTGGAACTGGAAGAGCTCCCCTCCCCAGGATGCATGTTTACTTCCCCTCCCCAGGACGCACGTTCACCCTACTGATAGTCGTGCTTTTTTATCGCCGACACTGGGAAGACAGTGGGATCTACCCTTTGCCACTTGACCCTAAAACCACTGCATACAGTTTAACAAGGTCTGCAGTGTTTCCATTAGCTCCCCAAAGCATAACCCTCCCACCCCCCCAGTGTATATTCCAGTCATGCGGCCGACTGACTAATGGGACGGCTCCACAGGGAGACGGCAGTAGGGTGGTCTGTGGGCGGGGCAGTAGGTGGGGCCATTAGCACCGGACCTGTCTCTAAAATCACTGCTGCTTTAATGTCAGCAAAAAGGGGAAACTGACAAGAGAATGTCACCAGTGATCTGCCAGGGTGGGGGGCGACAGGAGTCAAAGCCTTCAAGGGATGAGTCAAAGCTTAAGATACTATCTCCAAATTCAGCCAGAATGATGGTCTCTTTCAGCCAAAAGGGTCCTAAGATCAATTTCAGTCACACATATGAGGAATTTCTCTGGTTGAAAGCATGTAACAAGAAAGCATATGGAGGACGTTTGGTGAATCACTGGCCCCACCTGTGCTGAGGCCCCACCCACCAAAGCCCCACTCATGCCTAAGCCCCAGGGCCTGATAGACGTGACCAGCTGGGGCAAAGCTGTGCCAGTGACCTCGTGTGCAGAGTGACTCGATGACTAGAGAACACCAGGTCACTCTTCACTGCAAAGTCACCGGTCGAGTTGAATTACCCACAATGCAGCGCAGGGCTGCAGCTGCAGCAGCCGAGAATGAATGAATTCATTAGTGAGGTATCTTAATTTGGCTTTGGTGAAGGATATGAATCATCGTCAGGGCTTCGTTCACACACTAGCATGACGGACGCACACTGTTCAGGTCACGTTCTAACAGGCTGGTAACAGGGACAGAGGACAGGTTCCTGTGTGCAGTGTCTTATCATCACACTTGCTGTGATGTTAGAATCAGCTACAGCTTCAAGGCTTGCCTGCTCCCCCCCCCCCACCCCATGCAAGTCAAAGGTCCCACGTCTCAGACCGGTGGGCAGTACCAGTCGAAGCACATGTCATGCCCTAAGTCAGTTTCAGTGCCCCCTGTCTGAGACAAAGTAAAATAGGTTGGCTAAGTCAGCACCTCCTAAAAAGGTGGAGCCCTAGGTGGCTGCCTATGTCACAGAGTGGGTTGCCAGCGCTGCCTATGTCACAGAGTGGGTTGCCAGCGCTGCCTGTGTGGGGTCTTTGACAGGCTCTAGTCATCCCGGCACAATCAGCCGCAGTGAGCATCAGGTACCACAGCTGTCTAGATTTGCTGATGTCTGTCCTCGGCAAGACCAGAATGATGAAAGGGATGCCAGTATGTGTGTGTGTGTGTGTGTGTGTGTGTGGGTTTGCATAGATCACATTTGAGGACCAAATTGTCCCCGAAGTGTAGTAAAACCTGAAATTTCCCTACTTTTGCGGACATGTTTTGAGGCTCCCACTTGGATAACCCCAGTTTTATAAATGTGAATGCAATTGAAAAAGCAAAAATGCTAAAAGTCTTGTATCTGGGTTGGTTACTTATGGTTAGGCTTAGGGATGGGTAGAGGTTAAGGGTGTCGTGATTGGGATTAGGGTTTAGGAAATGAATGGACGGTTCCCATTTAGATAGGAAGACCAACTTGTGTGTGTGTGTTTGTGTGTGTGTGTTTGTGTGTGTGTGTGTGTGTGTGGGCATACTTTACCTTATGGGAACACAATGTCCCCACAACACGATGAATACCCGTTTTTTTTCCCTAAACAGTTTCCTGGTATCCCATAAGGGAAAAGTCAATCTAATAAAAATCTGTGGCTGCAATGGAAAAACTAAAAATGCAAAAAATTCGTATTTTGCTTGGTTACTTATGGTTATGGTTAGGCCTGGGTAGGGGTTAATGTTGTCATAGTCAGTGTTAGTATCTTTCCCATAGAAATGAATGAGCGGTCCACATAAAGATATGTTTACCCGACATGTACGTGAGTGTAGGTTCATGATGGCCTGTGCATGAGTGAGTGAGCAAGACGAACTGAGGTGCAGCCTGTCGGTGCCTGGGTGCACATGTGCTGGTTTGAAACTGCGTGTGCGATTATGTGCGTGTGAGATGTGTGCAGTGATAATTCACCATGTCATTATGTCTGTCAGTAGATGAAAGACCATCACTATGCTCCATGGTGAGATTCTGTTTAATTCCTCAAAGCAAAGCATGCCAGACATTTTTTTTGGGGGTGGGGGGGGGGGGGCTGAACCAATCATGAAGCCAGTAACAAGCTTCGTCACTCCGTCTGAGAGCGACCTGTGAACACGGGCATTCTATTAGGTCTTGCCAATGAAATCTGGAGCGATTTCTCGATATCACAACAGAGCGGCAGCAACCAGGATTCTACTACAGGTCTGTGGCTTTTTGATCTATAACCTAATAACGCCTCCCCATAAAATATTCATGTGCTCTCCAAAAACGAGCCCCCCTCCCAAGACTAAAAAATAATGGCCAGGTTACAGAGTGAAATTACAGCGAAATGCACAGCTGTTCATTAAAATAATAAAACATGAGTCTGAAATCTAACACTGAGAAAGAGTGAAAGTGAAATGAAAAGTCTTCGCAATCAGCATAACTTCTGCCGGTTCATTCTTGCCGACAGACAGCCAGGTTTGAAACCGCCAAAGTCTGTCATTTCACTTTAAAGCAAATGTTCATTTGAATCTGGCCTGCCCCCTTACCTATTTATAGATGTGGTATATTTGCGGAGTACCAGAACTATTACATTTTATTTGTCCTTTCAAAGTTTTTTTTTTTTTTTTTTTTAAATCTGTGGGGGTTTACGGATTTTCCTGATGAATCAACTCGCTCCTTGAAATCATCTAGAGATACAGATACATCCTAGTACACACAGAGAACGTGATTCCGGAATGCCGCGGAAACGGCGTCCCGCGACCATCTGTGGCTCATGACTCCAGCGCCACGCGTTCTTGTGGCTGAATGCTAAGTGGTGTCTCTCCAGGCCTCTCCTACCACACAACCCGACTGACACATGAAGTCTGCCCCATAAACTGGGATGAGGTCTCAGATACCCAACGCCCCCCCCCCACGGCACACAGACCGGTGGGTGCTCACGCAGCTAGCTCCACGACAGATGTCTCAGGCTCAGTCCGAAACGCTTTGCAGTGGCTCTCTCTGACTCAGCCGTAATTTACAGGAGAGTACCGTCTGCGATTGCGATAAATCTCCGTCAGCTCGATGCCATGTGGGGGCGGCGGGGGTGCGGATGGAGGGGAACAGTGGGGCAGAGACGCCGCTTCCCACATGTCAATATGCGCGGACTGACCGCCGCATGCTGAATATCAGATGATTTTCACGCCACTCAGGGCACAGAACCTCCAAGCCCGTCAGTCACACATTGGCAAACACACACGCTCACACACACACACACACACACCCATACACACACTCACACACATGCAGCAGACTCGGCAGATAAGTGATATCCTCCAGGTGGGGGGGGGGGGGGGGGGGGGGGGGGGGGGGGGGGGGGGGGGGGGGGGGGGGGGGGGGGGGGGGGGGGGGGG
>JAODKF010000030.1:22454776-22478193 GCA_026779585.1 Mormyrus proboscirostris | reverse complement strand
ACTGCAGTCTGAGGATCCTGGCTTTGGTGCGAGTCTTACCGTAGCAGTGTGTGTGTGTGTGTGAGTGAGTGTGTGCGTGATCAAACTCTGCCAGGCTCTTCAGCCGAGATCACACTTCCTGCTTTGATTAACTGCCCCCTCTGGGGAGGATGTCTTTCCCTTTTCAGCAAAAAGGCAACATTTTTTTCCTCCAGCTGTGCAGATGAGATTGAAGCGGCATGAATGAATCAGAAGCCGTCTGAAGGAGTCACGCTTGCTGCAGAGCGAGCGACTGTCTCCACGCATCCGCGGGACACCGTGCTTGCCGCGCTGTGAGCCGCCACCGACAGTCTGCCGCACTCACAGATCCGAGACACCGGCGACCGTCCCAGGGGGCTGGAATTCCAAACAATCCCCCAGGAATACACCAGACTTTAGCGGGGGGCCACCAACTTGCAGCCAGGTCTTTGGAAAGTGATGTCGAATGGGAAACCTGTTCATTGCCCCCCCCCAATACACACACACACACACACACACACACACACACACACAAGCCACGTTAAGTGGCGAGGGGAGTTCGTGATCTCTCCAAAACTCCCCCCCCCGTACCCATACGCCCTCCCAGGTACCCCAGAGAGAGATGTCAACCCCACGACTGAGGATAAGTGGAAAAGGCAAAACCCCCGCTTACTCACCTCGTTGGGTTCCTGCGTGCAGGTGACATCGGAATACACAAGCAGCGGCACACGGTGACTGGAACTGGCAAATTTACAGGCAGGGGGTTCGAAAAAAAAAAAAAGAAAATCACAGGAGTGAAGCTCGGCTACCAGACGCGGTAAAGGGACGACGGCAGAAGGGGGCCCGCTTCCTTTCGGCTTTCCCTTTTTTTTATCCGATCCTTCCAACGAGAAGAGGAAAAACAGCGGGGGGAGGGAGGGGGGGGAGAGAGAGGAAAAAAAAATCCAGACGTGCTGCTTGAGCCGCGCTACTTTTCAGCTGAGTGTCACAGACTCCACTGCAGCAGCTCGCTGTTCTGCCTGCTCAGAGCGCGGCACGGCGCCAACGAAAACCCGGAGCCGGACTCCACTGCACACGGACTCGGACTCGGCTGGGACCTCCCCGCTCCTGACTCTGCCAGAAAGAGGCCGTTCATTTATCTTACCCCTAATGCTCCCTGTCTCTTGCTACCACCCTCTCTCTCTCCCTCCCTCCCTCTCATTCTCTTTTCTCTAAACAAATCGACGTAATCAGGTTTGGTGGGGGGGGGGGGGTGGGTGCAAATCAATCCCGCTAAAAACTCCCCCGTGGCGACATCGGTTCTCATTGCGTCTCGCGCGTGTCATCGCCGCGGGCGACGCTCGTGGGTGTAAAGTCCGAGCTCCGAGATGGGTGGATGAAAAAGAAGGATGACAGGGTCAAGCAGGAAGATTGAAAAGGCACAGTAAGACACAGACACGCAAACACGCTCGTGCCGGTCCATGCTGCCAGCAATGGCACAGATTACAGAATTAGTCAGCATCAATTCACACATGGACACATCAACACTGACAATGTGCTTTTCTTCACTACAGATTTTTCTTCTCATTTTCCACAATAATATGCGCAGTGTTTGCATAATAAAGCATTGCCCTCTGCTTCCTGGGACGGGCTCCAGGCTTTCCGCGACCCTGAAACACATAAGTGGGATGGGACATCAACAAAGAGCTGAAAAGCCAAACCCTCTACAGGACTAGGTTCACCCAGTCCTCCTGCAGCGTGCACCGTAGTGATATAACCTCAGAACTCACTCACACAATCCACAAGTCAATTAAATCTGTCACTTAATCAACTAAAATCGTTGTCACAAAACAAATCTTTCCTTCATTCTACGTATTTGCTGGAGATCTGGTCCATTGCACGTCGAAATTGGACTGCATGTAAACATGAAAACATGTTTTCTAGAAAACCCTGGTGTGGTTCTGTCCCATTATTTGAGTACTTTTCCCAGTGTAATTTTTCATGTGCACCAGCAGGGGGCCCTAGTCGGGTGGCATTGCCAGGTGTCTGTCCACATCCGCCCAAAGTGCGGCTTCAGGCATGGTGATGAGGCCTTCCGTGACAAACTCGATGGATCATCTGTCAATGCAAATTCACATCCCTGCCACAAGCCTGCGGTAATTCCCACCACGTACTGGGGGCAGGGTGTAATACACCCCTTCCGTCTCATTCCAGAAGAAAAAAAAAAACTCCACTTAGGCCTTTGTGCGTGACACATGAATATAAAGAATATTGAAGGCAGGAATACTCACTGTTGTTTAGCGTTTCATCGGACAGCCAATCTGGACCAATCAAAATTTTCACAACAAAGTAGGCAGAGGCTTGTAGAAGATGGCTCATGTTTTCCCGCTGGTGGCGTCTGCACGACTGTAACTTGTGACAGCTGCCATAAATTCTCTTGCTGTTTGCACTAATGTGGACTAAATCACAACCATAGCCCGCCATCTCACACGCGGCATAGTAACTCGAGCGTTTTTACACAGGACGTGTGATGGCTTTAACAAAAAACTGCCAAGGCATCAGTCGCGACTTCACAAACACACTCTCCTCTCTGCCATCACGGCTAAAGGCCGACACAAAAAATCTGATTAAACGTTTTAATATGGAAGTTCGTCCAACCGCAGCAAAATGGCATTTATCTGTGGCATAGATCCCGTCCCTAGCCGGGGACACCTCTTCAATATTCCACGCTCAAGCCGTCCAGAGGTGGCGGGAACGTCCAATGATTACTCCGGCGGATGATGAGAAGGTGCCCAAATGGGTGGGAGCATATTACCTTCTTGCCACCACTTGACAAGTTTAATCTCCGGCGCACAGGTCAGCTGGTTATGGGAAGCAATCTGGCGTCCAGAGATTACCTCGACTATTCAAACAAGGGCGGAGATGCCGGCCCTTTCGATTGGCCCCCCCCGTTCCGGAACCTTCCGCTGCCTGTATCCCGCGGCATGTTTGCTGGAGGCGCGATACATATTGTCGCTTGAAATTGTTTCACCGGCACCCCCTTCCCCAAAAGTCTGGCCGTATTAAAAATAAGTCATTATGTCAAAAAGACAGGAACTGCATCACCTTCATATCCTGTCCCCATGGCTTAATATGAAGGCCTTCTGAGGTTTAATAATCATTTCCCTATTCTTTGTATTCAACTGAATTCCAATTCAAAGGCAAGGGGACCTCAGACAAGTGATATGAATACAGCCCCGGCTTTGCCTAGCACAGAGACTTTAATGAATGATCGCTGGAAAATCAATGCAATTTTCCTGGAATACAGACCCGCCATTGTTAGACCGCATAATGAGTTAGACTCCTCCAGCCATCGTAGACAGAGCCGGCACAGCAAGGAAATCTCCTCCCCCCACCACCAAGGTCAAGAAATGGGGGGCTTGTCGTCACACAGAGCGCAACCATCTCACACGCGTTGCTCATCTTCATTCAGATGGACTGTGAGGTTTTTTTTTTTTTTTTTTAATTCTGAATTGTATGTTTTTTTAACAACAAGTAATGGCACCACAGAACAAAGGAAAATCCTCGTGAAAAGTTTTCGTATCTGATGAATCAAAGTTCTCCTCTGTGGTCTTTATGATGATATTTGGGGCCCTTTGCCCTTAATAATTCATCAGTCAGCAGTGCCACTTTGATGATTCGAAAACCCAGTGGTGTCAGATCTAATGAGCACAATAGCCACAGCCTTCCAAAACATTCCCTACTGCAAAAAATTCTGAACTGGCCAAAATCAGCCTCCTTCAAACAAAAACGACAGGGTCTGTAGCTTCAAGTGTTAAAGTGCAAAGCTCTTGCTTCACCATATACTGTTCTGTTACTCGATTTTAAGATTTTAAAAAACGATCACCCTTCCGGCTTGCAAAAAAACAACTCTATATATATTACATCTGAAAAATGACAGGAGGCCGACACCAAATAGGCCAAGGTGGGAGGCGGGGGGGGGAGCGACATGTGTTTTGTGGCATATCGCAAAACGTCAGGCACCAAGAAATATGTTTACCCGCTTGATTTTCATCTCACGTTACCGAGTGGGTCAAAAGAGAAATGTGATTTGCCACGTTTCACCGCTGAAACTGCTTGTCCAGAAAGTGCTCTCAATTACCACGTCGGTTATACTCGCGCGTAACGTCGATAGAGACCTCTGGCAAGTATCAACAAACACATTTTAGCCCGAAACGTGGCAATTATGCCGGATGTCACAACATATTAATTTTATACTGTGTATCCAATTTCCAAGCAAGTGGGGGGGGCGGGGATCACAGTTGCAACTTTGCAGCTAAGAGGAGAGAACAGCCCCAACTCAATTACATACTGCAATCACATCTACTGTTTGCACCCAGACCCTTTGCTGGCACTAAAAAGCTCTGCTGTCATAAAAATTATTTTCAGAGGTGAAAAATCTTGACTCCTCCCCCAAAATTCAAGACATTGGTAGACGGGTCAAGTGATGGGTCAAGGCATCAGTGTTGGCCTACAGATGAATGCCCAAATCCCCAAGGCATGCCCAGGCCCTCATTCTGTACACGGGTGCCCTTACCAACCAGCACAATGACCCGAAGTCAGTTACCTAAAAATGACCGCCAATGACCTAAACTAAGGCTTCCCCATCATATATAAGAGTACCAGGAGCCAAACCTCATTCAGTTGTCATGTGATCCAATGAAGAAATTTTATTAAATTTTCAAAACTCGCCCAAGTCTGCAGAAATCGGGAGTCTCACCTCAAAAACAACAAAAAGTTGGACTGAGTGAGTTTTGGAAATTTGCTCTTCAATTCTTCACGATCAGTGACACCTGAATGGCACTGTGCCACAATGACTACACCCCAACTTAAAACCAAAGGATTGAAAAAAGGCACAGATGTAAACAGCTAGATGTTAGAATACAAAACCTTTGTCATATTCACTGACATTCAATGCTTTATTCCACTTGACCTTAAACCAGTTCCTATGTATGCATCTCAATGATTTATGCTGCTTAAGACTGTATCCTTACCATCCGTGTGGCTGGACAGCAAAGCATGTTCGGTCAATGGTCTGACAGGATCTCACTCCCCAAGCGACCACCTAGACATGCTAGTGTTAGACATGCATCAAGGCCGATCCTGCATTTTACACATGAATGTGAAATGGCCTACACTCCTGCTGTCACTGTGAACATCACTCGGGGAGACGTACATCTGTGTAAAACGAGCTATAAAAACCTAAAGTCTGCCGATACAGCAAAGGAAGGAAGCTGGGGAGCAAAATACTAATTAATTCATTTTTTCAGAGCGCATAACGATTTTCGTTCACTCTACGTAACCTGTGCAAATTTCAAAAAGTCCGGCAATAAAACAAAATAAAAGACGTTTTATCACCGGAACATGCTGAGACTGGCAGGGCCAGTGAACATGGTTTCCCGGCTTCTTCGGCTGGACGTCCAACAAAACCGACTGTCACATGTTAGAAGGCACATGAAAAACTAGGATGGGGAGTCGGGGGGGGGAGGGGGACTGCCAGACTCCAGGCAGTCAGGGTGTTGTCCAAGCACTGCTGGGCTGATATGGGTTGACATCGAACAACAACCAAAAACGTTATGGTATGACCCAAAAGTGTCATTGCTGAAGGAATGGGGTCAATTGGTGCGGCAGACATGACGGTGCATCACTGTCTGGGCAGGCAGCGGCATGGCTGGCGTTCCCACTGGACTTCCCAGCACCTTTTCCAGCAGCATTCCCATTCTCCACTTCCTTCATGCACAGAAAAGGTGCCACTTTCAACCAATCAAACGTGACTGGCATACAATGTGACTCCTCTCTGCTTCCTCTGGCAAGAGTGTCCAACTGCTCGTTCACATCAGCCCAGTAAATCGGCTTGTTTACAACTTTTCTATGCATATCTGCTTTGATGTTTGTGATAAGAATGCAATCTTGAGTTCTAATCCATAACCACACACATATTGCTGTAATATGCTGTACTAAATGCAAGACTTTCCATCATTACATACCGCTGAATATGCTGGCATTCCTCTTATTTACACAAATTTCCATTCATTTTAGTTTTCGTGTTTCCATTTGAAAACGACAGAAGGCAAACAAGCATCATCCAGCTGGGTACTGCAAAAGTCACTCAACAGTGTAATAAACAGTCAGCCGATTGAGAGATGGGCTGAATTAAAAGGAAATAAAGGGGATTCAACTTTTTTCAGATGAATGCATCAGGGACTTTCAAGCGGAGACACAGCCATACACTCACAGAGTTTCTTAGATGCTGTACTTTCTGTATAGTCTCCCACCATTCAATGGACCATTTAAAACCTGGATTCTGGACTGGAGCTACAGCTGCACTTATGGACCATTTGACACAGGTGCTGGCATTCGGAGCCAAGTCAGATTAGGTCAGATGTTTCCCCGTTTGCATATTCACTAACAGCCTGGTGGAGCTGCATATGAACTGTGAACCATAGTTATAAATAATGGGTCCCCCACAGCGTTCTGACCTTTTAGAGTGTCAGGACCTCTGGCTGCACCCAGCTAGCAGTGATATGCATTCAGATGCTTGGAAAAACATCAGAAACCTTTCAGCTGCTTGTCCCATCTCAGATGGCCAGTTGGGCATGAGCCGCTTCCAGCTGAACGGTCTTGGTATGTTGGCCCTTTTCGACTCCCTTCGATTTCCTGCTGTATGTTCTCGCCCAGGTTAATGAAACAGCTGCGGGCCCATCACTGTCATGCTCAATAGAGTTCCTCATCAAGGAGCAGTACCTTCCATGGAGGAACCAGATATGAACATGCTGAGCCAAAGGGTGGAAACCAATACTGAGACCACTTTGCTTGCTAATCTCCTCAGGGATATAGAAAACACGGGAATGGAGGGGCGTAGCCTCATTTGGCACGTTGGCCCTCACATTTAAATGATTAAGTTGGGTTGCCCCCATATCAAACCCTCTCCTAGGCCATTAGATCTCACCCACGAATTCTGTGACTTTTCTGGGAGTTCCCAGAATGCCTTGTTTCCCTGTTTGACTCACTGTTTACATGGCAGATGCTCTTTCTACCCAGGGCACAAAGCTTCCGGGTAGTCATTACGTTGCAGGCAAGTCAGAGAGCTGCCCAAAGTCCCTATTTAATTCCAATTCTGTATCTTGTGCGCTTACTGCACCTACCTGTATGATGAGTCGGTTAACCTTCACAACAAAAGGGGACATGGAAACAAAACAAACCGAAATAGTACCGGATTTAATACAATATTAATACAATGTCTTCGCATCATGCGGTGCAGCCACTTCAGCGTCAGTGTGACTGAAACATCCAGGCATATTTTCAGTGCCAATCAGGGCCCAATCTCTTATTTTAAAGAACCAGACTCTGCTTTGAAGGGCAGAAAGACCAAAAAAAAAAATCAAAGGTCATTATGACATTTTTAAGATACTTCTCTATGAGTTCAATCTGAAACAAAATTACACACAAAAGGCGTAACAACATAATTTCAGTTACCCGACTGTGTTTTAAGAATACCATAATGCAGATAATGAAATGCCAATAGGCAGAGTAGCCGCCTCTTGTACAGCTGAGTGTTATATGTCAGGGAGAGTAAGTGCAATCGATTGACTCTTCTCTCCACACATCTGCTATTTCATGGGCCATTTAGCCTGTCAGAAAGAGCATTGCGCCTTAATGTTTACCAAACATCTGGCATCACGGCGACACAAGGGACCCAGCTTGTGATGTTAGCGGTCAAAACGAAAAGACAACAAATGAATGAATGAATAAAGGAGGGGACGACCCAAAATCCTGCTTTGCGCTCACAGTGATTCTTGTGGGGGGTGCCCCGTAGACCCTTTAAGTCGATATCTCGGGTCATTTAAGTACTTAAGTATCCAAGTCAGGCTAACAAGCCATGCTGGTAATAATGAGCGTAGACTTTGTAATAATGCATGAATCTGCACCATTTTGTAATGATGCATCAACCATTAATAATAAGCAGCAGTAAATCTCTGTAAAATGTGCACATCAGTAATAATATCTGACAGTACATTTTCTGCTATGCCTATAAAACACATGCAGTGGTGTGCCGTTCTGCGGGTTATGGTTATGGTTAGGAGTCTGTAAAATGCACGTGGTGGTGTGTGGCTCTGTGGGTTAGGGTTAGGACTCTGTAAAACACATGCGGTGGTGTGTGGCTCTGCGGGTTAGAACTCTGTAAAATGCATGCAATGGTGTGTGACTCTGCGGGTTAGTACTCTGTATCCAGAAAGTCTTTGGTTCAAATGCTGAAACTGGCAGGGCAATTTCAGCCACTGAGCAAAGCCTTTAACCCCAGTTTGCTTCAGGGACTGTCTGACCCAGCATATGAACGTGGAGCATTTTCACCAGACCCTCCAGTCTTATATTTCAGGTTTTCATATTTAAAGGGTAAAACAAAATCAGCAAGACCACATGGCTTCATCCTGAACATGATGAATTCGAATAAAAACATGACATCACTTGCTTGCACATGGCTGGTCGATGGGGACCTTCCTGATCGCTACTTTATATCCATACGATCGGAAGGAGTCAGCACAGTGAAATGCTGCAAGCATTCAGAACCAGAACTGGCAAAATGCTTTTGTCCAGCCATAACAGCTGCAGCAGGGGTACAGCGCCACCATGGGGCCAGGCTCAGAAGACAGCTAGCAGGGACCAGGCCAGTGTAAAGTACCTGCAAACAGGAAGGACAGATACCAGGCAGGTGATGCCAGGTGGAGACAGGGTTGCTTAAGAAAGAACTGTATATGGTTACAAGGAACACGTTCTCTGAATGGGGGGGTGGAGGAGTCAGGACAGCAAGAGGTTGGGAAGCGCCAGGGGGCTCCAGCTCGGGGGTGTAAGGGCCACATCTGTCAGATCAGACATAACTGAAGTGTGTCCTCTGAATGCTCACCTCTACACATTTAATACATTTCTATCACTGCAGGGAGAAACATCTCCCAAGTTCAACATGAAAAGACGTGTCTGCTTGATTATCTTACATTTTAACGTGGGGCTTGCAAACTGATGTTTGATTTCGCATTTCTGAGTAAATGTAAAATGATGAAGTCCTAGTGAAGGGGTGGGCAGTCTTATGCGCAAAGGGCAGGTGTGTACGAAGGCTTTTGGGATAACCTTTAGGTCACCCAGGTGGGAGGACTCTTCAGCCAGTCAATCCTTTAATTAGTAATCTAATTAAGGAGTTGCAGTGAAAACCCGCATAGGCAGTGGCCCTTTCTGGGTAAGATTGGCCACTCTTGTTCTAGTCACTGAACCCTTGCATGCTCCACAAAACAGATAAACAGAATTAAAAAACCTGATAACCAAAGAGCTCCAGTGTGAGCCAAATGGAATAAAACTGTGCAGAGATTAATGAACTAATTAATAACATCATTGTAAAGAATCAAGTTTCCCATAAACAAACAGCTTTTGAGAAGATTGGCTGGTAGGTTTGGATACGTCCAAGGCTGAATTCCCAAATCTCAAAAAGACTCCCTGCCTTAAACGACGGCCTCCCTGATAGGCACTTCTGGCTTGAGAAGCGAAAGACCTGTCACTAAAGCTAGGTGGTGAAAAGCTTTGGAAGGTCACAAGAATGCAGAGTCTTGGTGAAGCTAATGACAGGTTTGTGCTGCTGGAGAGTGGCCAAACATATTTACAGACCCACAGGTGTCCACTAATAGAGAGTAGAGAAGGGCCTGCAACCTGCAGAAAGTTTCAGGGGCATCACTTTTCAGGCAACACCTTCAATGGCATCAAGAATAAAAAACACATACACATCCAAATAGGTGGAACCTGTCAAAATGGGTGGAGCCTGTCCAAATAAGTGGATCCTAGCTTCAAGAAATACTGCCAGATCTCTGCCTACCCACCTTTCCATTCAATTTAATTCAAAGTCAAGGTCCGGAACAATTTCTAATTCTAATTCTTTCATGGACTTTAATGAATTAACAATAACCTTTGATACAGACATAAAATATATAACAGAAATGGAAACTTTTTAATGCTCACTGATCGTTTTCACTCTCTCACACTTCAGTGTTTGGCAGGGGGGGTTATGGAGAGTTATTTGCAAAATTTGGTGGTTCTACATTGTTTTTTTATACTTCAAACCTTGTTATGCCTTTTGACATTAACCATATTGATTCATAAGGTGCATTATCGGCTGGGTCCAGATTAAATTGCTGTTCAGTCTGCATCCAGCTACGTTCTGGACTTTGAGAATCCCAGCTTCATAGTATCACCTGTACATTGGCCGTCTGTCCCATACTAAAATGACTGGCTTCGCGGGCTTGCCTTGAATTAGCACATATGCTAAGCACAGCAGCGTCCCTGTTGCATGCCACATTACACCCCATAACAGGAAGGGGCTTCACAGTCCAGAGCACCCAACTCCTCAATAAGCTACTCCGCAGATGAGCATCCATGGCAATTTACGCCCAATAGGCGTGAATGTTGACATAACGGGGCGTTTTATCTGAAGCGAATTATGTTTGGAGAAACTTATGTACCTCGTTTAAGGGTAGTGCAGTACAGGTGCCCACTGGATTTGAACCAGAACCTAGCTATCCCAAGTCCAGCACCCCATCCAGCAATCTGTGCCACCCTGCACCATATTTGGAAGCACTTTTTCGAGATACAGTCCTAAATAATCCTTTTATAAACTATGTTCTCTGCCTTATAAAAACTGAAACCTGTAAAAGTTTGTGTCAGCTGACGCAGAGATCAGTGGGTGTATCATTCACTGCAAGTCCCAGTAGGGGAGTTCACCATCACTGCAGCGTACACGACTGCCAGTGAGTGCTCCTCAGTGAATCTGTCAGCACTGCTAAGTCGTCTCAATAACAGCAGCCTCCACATTTGTTCTCCTGCCCCACAAAAATCTACATAAAAATAAGGACAATGAAATGGCTCCTCCGCCTATCCCCCCCTCCCCACCCCACGTGGGACACTTGCTGCTATGCCATCTCCCGAAATTACACGCGTCCACGTCACGTCATCATTTAAATGTCACATTCCCAGTAGGTCAGTTTTATTGATTTGTCCAGCTCGACTGGCACAGTTTCGATGCTGAAAGATTCAAGAAGAAAAATCAGCAGAGGATATATTTCTGTACCGTATTTACTTTAGTGAACTGTATCAATCAATCAATCAATCAGTCTTTATTTATAGAGTACTGTTTTAACCGCAGGGTTTATGAAGTGCTTTACAGACATTCAAAAGAAAGGAATTAAAATAAGCATAATAATAAACACAGAAAAAAAATAAATAGCATCAGTTTAAAAAAATAAACAATAATACAAAAATGGCAGCAAAAAGCGGGAAGTTAACCACCCACAGTCTCAGTTGGGAACTTTAGTCCACCCTCTCTGGTCCTCGTGCAAGGGGACACAAACCCCTGCCACACTGAGACCCCAACCCAGTGTCTTCTTAGGGACTCAAACCCCAGAGCAGTTGGGGAAGCCATCTCTCTATTTGTGAATATGCCCCCCGGAATATCAGTGGCACACTTGCCGTCACTGAGCGTCACCATACTGCCTCCTCGTGCCACATCACAGATTTCCGGGGCTGATTTCACGTTTCTAAATGCCCAGCAGATCAGTCACTTCCTGCTGTCAATGTCCCTTTCCAGAGAGCACACTAACCCCAGCCAACCCACCCCATAAAAGGAAGGTTCTCCTTGAGCACATCCCTCAATTCCCTGTTAAAAATCCATTTGTTTACAATTGTTATCTTCTGCCGACTGTGGTTCGTGGTGTGTTGACACTAACTGAAGAAGCACGATTCATTACCACGGTAATATTTATTTTCCCTCTGCCCTTTTTTTTTTTGAATAAGGTGAATGTTAATTACACCCGAGTCAGGATACCCCAATCCTCAGATATCAGTTTGTCCCCACACACAAATGAAATGCCACTTGACAAATTGCCTTAGCGCCCCAGCAGCAATAAATATGAATTCATGCAATCTGAGCAGAGGTATGAAATTTTAAATCTTTAACAAATCTGAGCCTGTCAAAAGCACATTAGTATTATGCCCTTACTGTCACACAAGCTCAGAGGACAGCGGCATAGAACGGCTATTAATGAAACCATAGATATAAAAAAATGAAGGGAAAGACAGCCGTGTCTCTAACAGGTAGGTAAATTCTACGCCCCCTACAGAGTCAAATGGGTATTGCCACTCTAGATTACTGCTAAAGGTAATGTGGTGCATTCCATATCCATTATAAAACATCATGGAAAGTTTGCTACGGGTGCTGGTTGTGGGTTCTCTGCTCGGGGTTCGGGTGCTCAATCCCAGTCTGAGATCACTTGGTGAAAAGGTTGCAGGGTTCATGAATAATGGTCTGATTTATATTACCATGGTGCTATCGGTATTTTGTCTTGACGTACTTCCCACTCCCAGCACAGAACTCCCAGCAACTCCCGGCCCACTTTGGTAGGAAGCAGCCACCTGTGCAAAACAAGTTATTACCAGTCAAGCCTAGTATCCAATCCAGTTGACTTGACAATTATATCTTGGCTTGTTACCTGCAGGGCGCCTCACTCATTTGCCAAGGTGGATTGTGGAGAATCAACTGCCCCCCTACAGCTATGTCTTTTACCTTGTGGTAAAATCAAGGGCATCATGGCTTATCTGCGTTCGGTATTTAGTTATAATAGCTAATTCAGTGACAAGAGCTAGCTTTAAAAAAAAAAATTAAAAACCAACATTCATGCTCACAAGGTCGTGTCGCATGTCACAGGCACGAGGAGTGAAAGGATTCTGTCATCCTGAGAAGAAGGGGCAGCACCCCAGAGCTTAAGCCAATCACCAGCCTGAAGGGCCTTGTTAGCACCGGAAAGCAAGCTTGAGGGCCAATTGATATAAGAGGCCCAATGCTACGCTAACAGCTTAGCACCAGGGTTTGACAGTTATTATTCTTGTTATTATCGGTTTATTTTTAAAGGCACAGACGCCAAGCGTCAGGGCGCTGCTCAACAAGCACCATGCAGGATCGACAAGCCACGCTTCTTTAAAAAGCACGCTGACGTCAAGATCCACAACTTTGCCGCCGGACATGCTGCAGCGGTTTAATCCAATCTGTGGCGCATTAACGGGCCCCCGTAAACATCAGGCGAGAGAGAGGGAAAGGACCCATGCCCCCCAGCCCAGAACAGAAGCACTGATTCATTCCTAAATGAGAGTCTGCCTCTCATATTCAACAGCAGACCTGTCTCCCTGTGACGGATAAACGCTCGCTAACTCCTGTCCTCAATTCACCTCCATTGCTAACGGCTGTAAAAATGCATCTGTTCTATTTAAAGAACTATGTATAGAAAAAAGAGCCCATTGCCAGGAGACTAACAGGAGTAAACTTAATTAAATATTAAGGGGGTTCGGAGTAAAGCCACCTGTGCCATGTGTACGCACACACGCGTGGGCATTCATATTTATGCTCAAACAATAAAGAACGTCACCATCCTGATTAATTACAGCACTGCAGAGAGCGGTCCAGGAATTCAAATTAAAATGTACGCCGCAGATATGATAATATGTTGGAGCCTCATTGTATACGAAAAAAAAAAAAAGGAAAAGCCGGTCTGATCAGCATGAATATCATAGCGCAGTGATTCACATTTGTTACAGGGCAGTACATAAATGAAGAATATTGCCCTTGCTGCTCAGAAAGGACACCTGTGCGGCTGGTACAGAGATATGAGCAGAAAGGGCACGTGCGTGGCTGGTACAGGGATATGAGCAGAAAGGGCACATGTGTGGCTGGTACAGGGATATGAGCAGAATGGGCACGTGCATGGCTGGTACAGCGATATGAGCAGAATGGGCACGTGCGTGGCTGGTACAGGGATATGAGCAGAATGGGCATGTGTGTGGCTGGTACAGGGATATGAGCAGAATGGGCACGTGCGTGGCTGGTACAGGGATATGAGCAGAATGGGCACGTGCGTGGCTGGTACAGGGATATGACCATAATGGGCACGTGCGTGGCTGGAACAGGGATATGACCATAATGGGCACGTGCGTGGCTGGAACAGGGATATGAGCAGAATGGGCACGTGCGTGGCTGGTACAGGGATATGAGCAGAATGGGCACGTGCGTCGCTGGTACAGGGATATGAGCAGAATGGGCATGTGCGTGGCTGGTACCAGGATATGAGCAGAAAGAACACGTGTGTGGCTGATACAGGAATATGAGCAGAAAGGGCACGTGTGTGGCTGGTACAGGGATATGACCATAATGGGCACGTGCGTGGCTGGAACAGGGATATGAGCAGAATGGGCACATGCGTGGCTGGTACAGGGATATGAGCAGAATGGGCACGTGTGTGGCTGGTACAGGGATATGAGCAGAATGGGCACGTGCGTCGCTGGTACAACGATATGAGCAGAATGGGCACGTGTGTGGCTGGTACAGGGATATGACCATAATGGGCACGTGCGTGGCTGGTACAGGGATATGAGCAGAATGGGCACGTGCGTGGCTGGTACAGGGATATGAGCAGAAAGGACAAGTGCGTAGCTGGTACAGGGATATGAGAGACACATACAGGTATCTGGTCCAGAAGTGAACACCACAGTCTCTCACAACAGCAGCCTGATTGACTTGATCCTCCCATCCTTGAACCCGTAGTTACCCACAGCCTGTGCCCGTAGGGAAAAACAGTGCTAATCCTGCTCTAAGGCAATGCAAAGTTAAGTCCTCCACGTTATGCTGTAAAGGATCCCCTAGTTCCAGTGGTATTAAACACAGGAACAGCTTCTTTCCAACAGTAGTAGGAGTGTTAAACACTGATAACTTGCACTATAATCCCAATCACTGTCATCTTTTACTAACCACTGCCACTTTAACATGATATTGTATGATATTGTATATTGTAAGTATATTGTATGTTATTGTTCAGTATTCCATCATTTACTATTTATTGTTCTTTATCATTGTATGTTGTTTATCTGTAGTGAGGTACTTAAGCAAGTATTTCATTATACTTGTGCAAATGATAATAAAGCTTATTAATCCTAGGATAAAATAGAGGATGAGCACATAAGTCTGAATGAGTGGGGGGGGGGGGGGCTTTCATGGGAACATAAGCCCCACCCTCTCTGGAGAATACTAACATCCAAATGTAAATGGACCGCGATCCTGAAGTGTCGCGCTGGCAGACGTGCGACGGTCACACTTCCGCCCTGTTGGGAGCATCGCACTGCTTCCTCCAGGCACACAGCACCACCTCATGGCGGTTTGCTGAATGTCAGGCCAAAGCAGACGGCACCGCGTCCTGTTTGGGGTGACTCCAGAAATTAACAGCATGGTGAAAGGACATTGTTCACTGCTACTTCAGCTATTGAAAAATGTGCATCTAAAATGTTTGTAGATCAAACATGATGCAAAACCGATATAATTCACAATCGGAAGGAAGCAGCCCAATTACTGCAACCATAAATTATTTACAGGAATGCAACGCAATAAAGATGGCATCTCTAATTTAAAAATTTCATTAAAAATTATACAGAATCTGTAGCAGTTGACTGATCGATTTGACTTATAATCCTGGCCTGTTCCAAATGACTATGAATTGATTAGTAATCGTGTCTTACCAAGATGTTTTTTTTTTCCCAAGGGTGGAGGTCAATTAACCTATAAATCCACATGAAATATGTCTAAGTAAAGTAATTTCCCTTCACACTCATGCAAAAAAAAAAAAAAAAAATAGCTAGAAATAAGCAAACAATCAACCAAACTAATTCAAACCCAGTTCTCCTTACAATCTGAATTTTATTCTGTTTTGTACCCCAGGCACATGCCAGATAACAAAAGGAACTCCATTATGAATCAGGGGCATGATGTATTAAAATAGATCTTAAAGGCAAGGAGAGATTATATCGGAAGCACCCCCTCCCCCCCTCCCCTTACCCACCCCACATACTGCTGTCACGCATGACAACATCCTGTGATGGCGTGGGAACCTATTTACATGTCATTTCAGTCCCCTGGGCACTATGTACATATAGATATTTCACAGGCGTAGAGGTTCCAGCACACACAAATGGAATCATTGACTTAAATCGTGAAAGAGATTGTAGAAGAGATGGAGAGTTTAAACAGACTAGCAAATTAAAATGTGCAGTTTGGCTTTAATTAAGTGAGAATTAAAACGCCATAATATTGTCGACCACAGAGCAGGAAACACGAAGTCAGTGTCGACATAGATGGCCCCAGGTCATAAGATAGCGAACGGCAAGATGCCTTAAAAACCGGCCTTTCAACAAAGGCTGAAATTCAAAGAGGGAAAATTCTGTTGTACCCATGAGCAGTGGTGTGTAATTCAGAATAATCAGGTCCATTAAACCACTGGTGTCCACAAAATGTCCCGCCATTTTATACTGTGGTGTTAATTGCACAGGTTACTAATAGCAATGTCCTCCCGTTACGCATAATGCAGTACAGCCTTGGTAATGGATACTTTAGTCGATGGGACATTATGCTGCTGTTGGCCGTCTGGGCCATAAAAAACTCCAGCGATGTCGGCCATCTTTGCTGGATGGCTGGATATCACAGAATGTGAGAACACACTACGTGGACTGCAGTCACAAACAGTCTTCTATACTGTTTGGAATTCAAAGTTTGTTGTAATAATGCGTTTCGCAATTTGAGTCTCGTAAGAGGAAAAAATGTAATCTTCCCGAAGATTGAGTAAAAGCCAGGAAACATACGGCTCGGACTTTAATCATTCCTTTTAACTTAGTAAACATGAAATAATACTTAGTAAATGTGTAAATAGTACCCTCATATTAGGAAACCAGTCTCCAGCGAATTCACCATCTTGGCATCAGATATAAAATTAGAATGTGCCCTACAGATGGGAATTAAGTCCAGTACTGATTTCCCAAGGATTTATTGAAGGTCTGAGTTAAAAGCAACGCGAGGGGGCAGTGTAGCGATCCTGGGGTCCTCAGTTAAAGCCTCAGGCTATTGGTTTTGCAGCTAAGAGCTACTGCCCTCGGTGTGGGAGACCGGCCTTTCGCTATGGGCAGCCCCAGAGCATGACCACTACTGTATATAGAACATTCTCTACCAGTTATATAGTTACTCCTTATACACCCATGACTCCATACCCACCCAAAGGACATGCTTACGTGGGTACGATGGCCAGGAAGGGCCTGGGACACACATAGGTATCCCTCTACTGCTCAGTGTTTGGGCTTGATCTGAATACAGTAATATCACAAATATTAAAAAAAGCGGTTATAGGAATGCAAAGAGCAACAAATGACTGAATGCACCTATGGACTCAGGCCGACATCCCAATTGAACAGATGTCCTCCGAAGGGTCAATGACTGTGATTGTCTGTGTGAGTGAGTCCCTGGGTGCACATGGACGGTGATGCAGGATAGTCTAGATAATTTAGATAATTAGATAGATTAGATAATTTCTAATCTACAACATAGAGGAAGAACACAGTAACATGAGCAGAACATTAGTCACTCTGAACAGACAACCCAGTGATGGAAGGGTCCACTGGGCTGTTTGGGTAGAATCGTGCAGACTGTAAACTCATCGAGGCTCCCTTCCCAGTGCTGCCAGCATCTGGTTCCCACTCCAAGATATGATGCATGCTGCAGATCTCCTCAGAAGCAAATCAGTCAAAGCTCTTTTCAAACTTGATCAGGCGGCATTTTCTGCTTACTCATCCGCATCTGCGGCTCCTCTGAGCATATGACCCATTGCTCTCTGTCTCCAGTACACTGGATAGCAGATACCATGACCCACTTCCCAGGAGAGGTTCCAAAGGGTCGCCTCACAGAAGGTGCGTGCACGGCATTGTGGGAAAACACTTCTATCTGTGTTTTTCTGACATTTTGGTCATACAGGTAACGCGGGATCGGGAGGCAAGGCTGAAACTTGACAGCATGTCAACGGCATGTGAACACACAGTGTACCACAAACGGGCTCCCGACATGCTGCCCAAGCTGCCTCTGCGGGCTGCCATGAAACTGGCGATGTTGACAAGGCATGGGAGTAGTGAACCCATCCAAGTCCACCAATGCAGAACGCTTCACGTGCGTAAGAAGTGAACGCCACATGACAGAACATTCCAGAGTCTGGAATTATTTCTGTAGATGCCCCTTAGGCTCACACTAAATCATTCCACTAATACCCGGAGCACATGCAGATAGGGGTGGCTTCTCAGGGTTTATCCTGCTGCCGCCGGTGAAGCTTTAATTAGCCTTCAGAAATCTTCTAGTGACCCATGTGCAGTGCTCCAAATTACTTTGAGCGAGGAGGTAATCTGTGGTTAAGGCTGATTCAGGATGCAGAAGGACTTCCCTTTGAAAGCTTGCTTGACAACAGTTGGCGAATAAATAATGAGGGTATGCCCCTTTTGTTCACGCTGTCCAGAGCGTTGAGTGTTACCTACGATTACTATTCAAGGAATGTTGCTAATCCCAATTAGCTTATGATCACACTGTGAGGAAGACTTTACATTGACCTTCTTATCTTACCCTCGGTGTCAAGAGCACTGATTCAGCACCCCTGTGGACCCTTGGTCAGGAAACAGCTTTTGACATGAAGAACGGAAAGTTATGCTGATGTATGCCAGTAACTCAGAATCGCCAATCTCGAATCACCATGCTTGGCCTTATGGTGTACTGTATTAGTACAGTAGTGCTGTTCGGATTTAAGAATATACTCCTCTTAGGGGTCCATGCTGAATGCAAGGCTGTTAGCCTGTCATACACCTGCTACTTCACTGAAGAATTCCTATTAAATCTGATAAGAAAAACAACCCAGAAAACAAACATCTGTGCTCCATCCGGACGCGACAGACTTCTTCTCCGCGAGACTCCGATTGCTCGATTCTCTTGGGCCACGTCCCAGAGTTTGGGCTGGTTGGACCATGAGAAAGTCCATTACATCCTACTGCAGATTCCCTAACAAGACGCACCCTGCTAAGCTCCCTGGTCACTGGCGTGACAGGGCAACGCATCAGACCTCGGCAGGAGATGGATCTCATCCATCTCCATGACTGTCTGCTCCGTCGCTTCGGAGGAGGCCAGGCCATTGCCCTCGTTGCAGGGAGCAGACATTAGTTGCTTTGGTCATCAGGCCAATTTTAGCAGACTGACGGACCGTGAACCTGAAGTAGAATATGATAACGTCACCTTACCTCTCAAAGGCCAATCATATCCACAAAGGGCCGATGTGGAAGCAGGTTTTTGATAACCTTTACATCAGCTGTTCAAACCCAGGTGTGAGGACTCTTCAGCCAATCAGTCCTCTAATTAGTAATCTAATTAGGGAATTACCGTGAAAACACAGCGGCCCTTTCTGGTTAACATTGACCACCCTTGCGGTACACAAACTCTGCCAGGAAGTTTAAATTGAAACAGACACCCATAACTGTTATATGCCCAACTGCTACAAAAATGCATCGCGTCTGTTAGGGGAAGCTTATGTTCATTAATATGGTCGCATAAAATGAAATGCTCTTCGTGAACAGGTGTTCCTTGGTATAAATAACTGGAGGCAAAGGGAGGTCTTGAAATGCGATCGCACGTCCAGCCGGCCTGTCATCCGTGCCGGGCCCACACTTGGTCATTCAACCCTTCGAGTCAGATTCAGCCCCACCCTGCCAGAGTGAGGAATGCTGGCATGGGATGGAAGGCTTTAGCCCAGAGACTTCTCCTCTGCCAGGTGCGATGCAGGTGGAAGCGGCCGCCACATGGACAAGGAGCTGTGACAGAGAGGTAGAAGATGTAGGAGATGTTGTGGAAAATATGACAACTGCAGGGTGCGTATGCATGGCTGCGTCAGAGGATCTCTGAGTTCCGTTATGTCTTTATTTGAACTGCATGAACCACTCTCACATGGGGGGGGAATTTGCCCCAAAGGCCACACAAAGTTAGCACAATTCTGCAAAAATGCATCTATGTTTTTAAGAAAAGTGCAAGCGTGAAATAAATTTCTTGTATCCAGATGCATTAATGGCCCCAAATTATACAGCCATTACACACACACTCTCATACACAAAGACATTCACACTTCTCAGCATTTTCACATCGGATTTGCGCATTAGACATGGTCAGCGGCACACAGGGCAATTCAGAGACAGCCTTGATCAATTCGGAGACAGCCTCGATCAATCTGGGTATAACCTTGATTTATCAATTTTAGAATAACTAATCAGACAACAAATGCAATGGCCGTCCCGTCAAAGCACGTTGACATTGTGTGTCCCCGCCCTGCTGATGGGTTGCGCATTCCTAAAATCACCCCCAAAAAATAAATTCATTAAAAATGCAAATAAAGTCACACAGTAATTAAAACACAACCTTTGCATTAACCTTGCTAGATTCCTTCCAGGCTTCAATGGCAGATATCGGAATAAATGAGA
The DNA here is from genome assembly GCA_026779585.1 of Mormyrus proboscirostris. Taxonomy (NCBI): domain Eukaryota; kingdom Metazoa; phylum Chordata; class Actinopteri; order Osteoglossiformes; family Mormyridae; genus Mormyrus; species Mormyrus proboscirostris. The sequence goes on along the minus strand of JAODKF010000030.1, from coordinate 22,457,790 downwards.
AAAAAAATACGTCTGTGCACTGCGACAACTTGCAGGATGCGGGTCGGTAGGGCCGTCATTAAGGACAGGGACGAGCCTGAATGTTATCAGTTCAAGTCCCCAGAGAGGTCTGCTGCAGTATCCTACATCAAAATACATTCACCTGTAAAAAGGGAATATAAAGGCTGGATTTTATGACAGAAATCAGTTTCATTATTTATTTTTTTTTTTTTTTACCACTACCTAAGTTATGCTAAGTGCTAGAAGTCTTGGAAGGTGAGGTCCAGATGACCTTGTGTAGTACTCAAGTGATCCTGCAGGGGGTGAACCAGAGCACATATGAAATCGGGCCTGAGGGGAGCTTTCACAAGTCTGATACTGTCTGGAAACTTGTCCCCTCCGTCCCACAGAACAGTCGAGCGAAACGTGTTGCGTCATCCTGCAAAATAAACATTCAGCGGCGGCGGCAGTATGTTTGTGTCCTGGGGAACAGAGCGCCGATTCTGAAGAGCTCAGATCCGTGTGGCCGCGGGGAAGGTGCCCACGCTACTGGGGGGCGGGGGGTGGGGGGCGAATGCACACGAGGCAGGTGATGTTTGTGTGATGAAGAGAGAGTGCCTGCAGGCAAACGGGGTATGCATGTTTATAAATCAGCGGGAGCTGCATGCTGACTTCTTACGTTTGGGTTGACCTTCTCGAACTTAAACCAACCAAGAAACCGGCCGTTGGTCTACAGGTACCAGGCAAGCAGCTTTTACTTACCTCTGTGATGGCAACCCACATGTGACCGAGAGCTGAGAATCATGGGAAGTTCTGGGGAAGCTCGGCAATTTCACTGTTTACGATGCATAATTCAAGGCAAAGCCAGTGGCTGTTTTGGACAAAATGGTCCAGAAGATACAATATAGTAGAGAACCAGGATCAGGATCATCAGCTGCAAATCCAGCAAAAGAGAAAGAGAAAGAGAGCACAGAGTATCCAGTAGCACCAACAGCAGTAACTCCACTGTCCCAGCTGGAACGTTCTCCTCAGAGGCCTCCATGCTGAAGCTCACTTTGAGTCCAGGATGTCAGAAGTCGCCTCATCGTCAAGGCACATCTGCCGAAGTCCAGAAAGGACTTCTGGGATTCATATCTGATCACATGACCAAGCATTCGGCAACACCCCCAGAAAGCCACGAGACGTGGGTAGGTTTGTGGGCGGCGGCCGGGGTGATAAACAAGGGCAGCGGTGACCTCTGAGAGCCTGACCCTGTGCTTGGACTCCCAGCTTCTCTCCCACCTCGAAATGAGCCTTAAAATGGACAGCAAGATGAGAGATGTAAAAAAATGAACACATTCCATCGTACTTTGTACAAACAGTCAGCATAGCTTTGTTTCATTTCATGGCAGAGACAGCTCTTATTTCACATCTGTCCATCATATCTTATTTGCCAAATCGCAGGACAATTCATTCCTCTGAAACGGATGAAGGCGACTCGCTAGTGTGACCGGCTTGCTGGTTTCGCGTGTTTCGGAAGTGCCAAGAGGACGTGGCGCTTCTCCCTAACTGAGCTGATCATCCAAACAGCAGCATGCAGAGGCCAACTGTCATGAAAACTGACTTTTTTTTCCCTGTAGATGTAAATCTGTGAGCGGTGATTGGCCGCCTTCCTGGAAGACACGTACAGAACGTCACGCATCCCTCATCTTATCACGGCACCTGGCTCCGGTCCCTGAATCTTCTTTTGTTCTTCAGATTAATTAATTAACACCGGCGAGTTGAGGTCATTTGAGCCGAACCATCATCAGTCCAACAGGACTAAATGCATGAAAAATTATGTGGGGGAAAAGAAAAACACAAAGAATCCTGTCTATATGTACACAAAATCCATTTAATAAGCCATGTATACAGCCAGTCCATCAGCCAGTCAATCAGTGAAAGCCAGAGACAGACAGAGAAAGAGTGTGTGTGTCTGTGTGTGTATGTGAAATAGGTTTATATTACATTGTGGGGGATCTAATTTACAAATGTGGTAAAAACCTGTTATTTTGACGTTGCGGGGACCATTTTTCAGGTCCCTACAAAGATCTGTGAATGCAATCAAAAACAAGAAATGGCAAACGTCTTGTGTTTTGTTTGGTTATTTATGGTTAGGGCTGGGTAGGGGTCAGTCTCTTTGTCTCTCTGGACTCTGTCTGCAATCAGTCGCAGGTTCAAATCCCAAGGTCAGACAGAGTGAGAGTGATTGAGCGAGGCCTGTCACCCCAACTGCTCCAGGAACTGTTTGACCCTGCTTTCTAAAAATAAATAAATAAATAAATAAATCTCTCTCCTTGGTTGTGTCTGCTAAATATAGAAAATATACAATAAAAAAAAGTCTTCCGACAGGGTTCTGACCATCGGTCCACCTCCATCACGATGCCCCAAGCCTAGAGCAGTTCACAGACCGATGAAGCAGCTTAATAAGGGGATAACTGCCAGAACAACAGATTCTCTCACTATCAGCCGATCACATGGCTCACATTTACCTGCGTACCATAGGTCTTCACACAGCGGGATGGCGTAACCTGAGTCAAACGTTACACAGGTAATCAGTCAGTCACACCCAGCCGTGCCACATCAGCTTAAATACGTCCTCATGCACCACTGGAGTGGGTGGGAGAGCTGAAGGAAGTTTTGCTCAGCTAGTAATGACTTTCAGTTACTCCTTTGCACTTCTTTAGATGGCTGTTAAGGGGCCTCGTCCCCAGTGCAAAAGTTTTTAGAAATCGACTGTGGTGCGAGTATATTTCTACCCAGAGGAAAACAGCCCAAAACCTGGCACCATGACACTGTACGCCATCCCGTTGGGACCTCAACATGGCCCCAGGTTAGGTGCCGCCGCCCTTTTCCAAAACGACATATCAAAAAAAAAAAAAAAAAAAGTGAGAAATGAAATTCACAACAGACACGCCGACAGAGAAACAGCACACGGCACTGCAGCCGAACGGCGGCATGCGGGGCGCCGAGGCGGGCGGCCCGCAGATGAGAGAGCTGGGGAGAGAGAGATGGCG
>JAODKF010000030.1:22417624-22436798 GCA_026779585.1 Mormyrus proboscirostris | reverse complement strand
CTCACCCCGCAGCAGCGAGGAGGCGCCTCAACCAGCAGCAGGGAGGAGGCGCCTCATCCAGCAGCAGGGAGGAGGGGCCTCATCCAGCAGCAGGGAGGAGGGGCCTCATCCAGCAGCAGGGAGGGGCCTCATCCAGCGGCGAGGGAGGAGGGGCCTCATCCAGCGGCAGGGAGGAGGGGCCTCATCCAGCGGCAGGGAGGAGGGGCCTCATCCAGCGGCAGGGAGGAGGGGTCTCATCCAGCGGGGAGGAAGGGTCTTATCCAGCAGCGAGAGCATCTTGGCAGACATTTGCCTTTGGAGGTTCAAATGTTGTCATGAACTTCAAGTGAATTTAAATGGCTGCGGCACTCCACAGCCTTCCTTTTGCCTTATACTCAAGAACCATGGAAGTCAGGGAATTGCACAGAAAGCAGACATTTATAGGAGTACTTGTAAGCAAAAAGTCTGGAGATGCTACAGAACTACATTACCCATAAGTCCCCACTCACTCCACACGAAAGGGTGACTGAGCCAAAGACATGGGGAGCTTAAGGAATTAGCATAATGAATGCAGCATAATGATATGATGAGATGGTATGATGGGTGAAGGGTATCCGTGGAAAACCTTTTCACAGAGTACAATAAACCCCACCAAGGAGTGCACATCCCATTCTGTACCCTCAGGTATCCTTAATTATGGTGGATAATGGCAGACAGGAAACAGCGCCAAGCAGGATGAGATTAATACAGAGCCAATAGTCTTTGATGAGAGCAGAAGACCAGGCACCTGATACTGAAAGCCAATGGTGGATTCAACCAGGCAGTTGAATGTAAAAAGTCACCGTCACGGAGTACTCAACTGATTGGTTGAAACAAAATCTTGGTCTGGATTTTTCTGGATGTGAACGAACTGCCTACAGTGACAGCCATGTGAAAGTTGGTCAGTGTTAACTGCGCTCCAATTAGGAGTGTGCATTTCAAACTCATCATAATGCCTTAAAGCTGTACTAGTAAGTTTGCAGCTCTCAATCTTGGGTTTGTCCAGCCAGAGGAAGAGTGTGAGGTCAACCTGATTGCCAAATCAGTAGCCCCAAGTGACAGAGGACACTCAGGGAGGTACTGGGGCGGGGTTCACACTTCCCCTCACTCAATCTGTGTTTTCCCCACAAGGCGAAAAGTGACAAGTTGTAGGCCAGGCGGTGGGAGAAACAAAAGAGAACACAGGCTTTGCCTGCGTGACGGGTATCCGACAGTCTTGAGTCACTTGACATGAGAGGAAACTGCACCTGACATTGGGATGTTCTAGTGCTGACTTAGCTGGATTTGCGCAGCAACAAAATCTTGTGTTGCCTGATAGCTGAGTGCACTGCGCCCTGTCCTATTCCCCACCTTCACAGCCACAACTCAAAGCCCATAACAATAACATAACAGAATGGATTGCGGATTGATACAATACAGCCTGTCCTGAATCAAAGTAAAAAAAAAAAACAAATATCTTTCTGAACCAGAAATGGCACCCCCTAAGGGTCGTGAAATGTCTACGTGATCTACGCGGATGCAAACGGATACACCAGTACAGGCCCTACGTTGGGACAAATGTCTCATTTCGTTGGTAATATACCTGGCTTCTCTGTGGCATTACGAGGAAGACCTGAACCACGTTAAAAAGCGTGCGCTTCACTACTCCAGCGTGAAGTCATTAGCGCGGAAGATCAGCCACTGGCACTTGAAAGGTGCCATAACGGTGTCAAAAATGTTCAGTCACGCTATTATTAAAACTCTTTAAGTGAAGAGTGGCAGAAATAAGAGCACACCCATCTGCCGGCGGCCCAGGAATGTTTCAGTCTGGCTCAGGGAACCAGGTCGACATTCACGAGGCACAGCAACATTTCTGAACGTCTAACACTCACATAATCTCAGCGGCAATGACATCGAGAGCCAGGTGGGTACGCAAGGTCAGACCGATTGATCATATCCCATAAATACTTTTAAAATATGCATTCATTTTGTCACGGGTGAAAAACCACCAAAGTGACAGCGAGCGTCTCCTTTTTGCATTCCTCTCTAGTTCTCTCTCATTTAATAAGGTGACTCCAGCCCTGCTTAAAACATGCCGTCTTTGCTTATGCACGGTTATGCAACCAAATGAATGTCATGCGGTCGGAGGTGTTGTTCGTCCAGAGAGGCGCAGGCTTCGGGTGTCACGGCAGCGCCACCCTAGGCGCGTGGTCCAATCACCCCTTCTCTTGCCACCTCCCACATGACTGGCTTGAACCTGGACCCGGCTGCCTTCCTGGCTTTCTGACTATTCGAGTTCAGTCAAAAAGGAGTATACCAGCAGGATAAATGGGCTGCATTTTGTGAAGAAAAAGCTAGCTCTGATATATTAAATATACTAACGCTGGCATTCATTACATGACCGAGGCACTCCTGCCACAGAGAGGTGACTGATATTGCATGCAAAACAGCGCCCCCTACAGCTTAGCCGCCTCACATGCACGCACTCACTCTTTTTGCTTAAAAGCCGACAACCCTGTCACTAAGTCTCACGTGGCCCACAAACCCCCCTCCCCCCTGAATCAATTCCATCACACTGAAGATCGGCTCTCCTCTGTCACTGCCCTGTGAAGGTACCTTTGTACGTCTGCATGATGAACAGCGGCGGGACACTTTGCATAGACGGTGCTCCACATGCAGGCTCTGTGTTACGGCTGGGTGAGTCCTCACTCAGCATAGAGACAGAGGCTGAGAGATGCACGCATGCAAACACACGCATCCATCCAGTCCCTGCCAAAAAGGTGTGTCATGCTTCAAAGCCACGGTGCGGAGAGGTCATGGAGAGGCAGACTGCAGCCTATGTACCCTCTGCCATCCATCCATCCTGAATCCGCTTATCCCATTCAGGGTTGTGGGGCATCAGTCTACCCCAGAGCCTATGGGCGCAAGGCAGAGAACAACCCAGAATGGGGCGCCATCCCATCACGGGGCAACAGCACACCATTCACTCACACATGCACACCTACAGGCAATCTGCCAGTTAACCTTGGCATGTTTTGGAGTGTAGGGGGAAAGCAGAGTCCCTGGAGGAAACCGTGGAAACCCCACAACGACACGGGGAGAACATACAAACTCCACACCCATGGAGTCATGGCGGGGACTCAAACCCGGTCCCAGAGGTGTGAGGCAACGGTGCCAACCCCTGCGCCACCATACCGCCCCAACCTCTGCCACCCTGTGCATATTCATGTCCTACAGTTTGCAAAGAACAATATTCATAACGCCATTCCTTTTGGTAGACGGAAGGACATAGCACTGGAATTTCTGACAATTTCAAAGACTGAGCCCTGAAAAGCACCCCTCTGCTTTATATGCAACTATTCCCTTCATATTAATATCAAAAAGAATGAGAGTGCACGTGACTTTACAGATCTGATTAATAAAGAAGAAAGCAATCAGCCCAATTACATACACACAAGCACACACATGCTACGCTGGAAGGCAGCTCCCAGCAGGACATCATGCCATACCTATGAGCAAGAAACGTGGAGCAAATGAGGCTATTTTCCACGCAAAGGTAGGGTCGGTTGCGGTGTTAAAAGGATATTCCCGACAGTAGTTCCCACGACGGGATTTTGGGTCCAGCAGCATTTTAAAGCAGAGAACACCAACCTCGGATCGATCAGTTCAGGTATCGGGCTCACGGAATCCCCTCGTTATCGGATTATCCCTATATGCATTATGTAATGTGTCTGCACGGTGTTTTCCCAGCGTCGGCACTGGCTGCTCTTTAATCACTGCTGCCGTCCTTGCGGTCCCTTCTCCGGCAATGCAGGCGCATACATTTCTGCTACTTCACCTTTACGGGACCCAAAGCATGCATAGGGGGTCGCAGTGTCATAGGAATTTTAAAAAACTTCACCATCCATAACGAAATGGAAAAAGGCAGTGGGGCGAAAGCGAGGATCCCGCTTAATTGGCAGCGGAGTAAAGTTAAGCGGAGCGGCGATTCAGAGAAATACCTGCAAGTATAAATCGTGCGTGCCTTGGCACTATAATCAGAGGGAAATAACCGCTTAGGCGCGTGGGAGCAGGGGCTGTGCCCAGCATTTAAAAACACTGAGCCGTGGAGACTTCCCCATAATAATCCCTATGCCTTTCCCTTGTTTGTTGTCCGCTCGATATTCGTGCAGGGCGTAACTGATCTTTTCCTTACAGCACCGGACCGTCACCTTCATCTTAACACTTCCCCCCACCCCAAGTGTGATAACGCATTACATGTGCACAATTTCTATATACATTTTTTTTTCTACCGTTTATGTCAGAAAAAAAACCCTCAAAGAGCAAAATCTCAATACAAAAAGTAGTTGGACAGAACCGATAACTGGTAGTATGAATAATTTTATTACTAGTATTTGTAACTAAAAATGTGCCTGAGACTGAAATATTTCAATGGACGATTCACAGTTTCGCGCAGCTCTCAAGTCGGATCTTGAGTTTTTTTCCTACAGGTAACAGAATAATATTGTATCGCCAATTAAAGAAAATTACCTTCTTCAGCGCTGACATTCTAGGTAATTCCTCTTCTCGGGTCGCTTTTACATGCTGAGCTCCACCAGCGAAGTTCCCGGGATAGTGCAAGCGTTTAAATGGGTATGCGCTGGTCGATAGGCTGGGGCGCTGCTTGATATTCCCGTCGCGCTTCCCATGCGCTGCTGTCAAAGCGCTCTTCACAGCTGAGCGACACTGCGCATGTCAAGAAAGTTAGTGCGGAAGTCGCGAGAGACCTTGTGGCCACCATTTTGGGAAGGTCGAATTATTACGATCATCTATCCAAAACGCAGTCTGCAAAATACTTAAAAAAGTAGCGACGCATGTATCATAAATTGAGTTTTAATTACTGTTTTTGTCAAGTGGAAAACGTGCGAGTAAAATGTTAGTAGAACAGTAGAAACAGAGTTGCTTCCTCCACTTATGGCATGGCTAGCAGGGAAGAAGGTAAGAATCTAAAGCAGTCAAACCTTGTCTCGTCGGAAACGCGGGCAGTTTTCATTCTGTGGGGAGGTTTATTTGAAAACATGGAATTTGGTGGCATAGTTCTCTACTCACTAGTTTGCGTAACATATATAGCCAGCTGCAGTTTACTCAGAACTGCTTTAGCTCAATAGCTAGCCAAGCTAAAAAGCACTGACCAGCTGGGATATCTTTCATTGTATTTTAATTTGGGTAGTTTTCGGAGGCATTATGAATTATCTAATTCTTGCTCGGAATCATTCACTGTTTTGTGGAGTGGCCCTAACGTAAACCATCTTCAAGCTTACCGGTAATATTCTAACGGATTACGTCAGACTTTGGGTACATTGTGTTATTACTGCAAATTGATAATTTACTCGTAATTTAAAAATGGTAACATATGGTTTATTACCTTTTATTTATTTTTATATATATATATATATATATAATCTGCATGAAAGTACAGAAAATGAATTGGTTGGAGTGTAACGTAAATTTTTGTATTTGTAACATGTGCATGATATTTAATTGACAATGATAGGACGCGCCGTACTCATCATAAACATGAACAGCAGCATAGTCGGTATATGCTGTATAATGATGTTTTCCAACACCTGGGAAAACAAACTGAACACTTTAACAGAAGCATACGTAGCAAAACTACATCATTGTTACTGTGCAAGTGACTTCATGTTATTTGTTTCGAGAATAAGTTGATTTCAGGCTCCTAGGCAGACCGTTTTTATCAAAAAAGTACATGAAGTATTCATACCGGGTTGACAATTTTGCTCTGCGGGCTGGCGTAAGATTTTCAGTTCGAGACAATTCTGCACACGCATGTACATGCATGTAACAGTGTTATTAACTTAAATAATCTGTAGGGTTTGCAAACTATCCCAATGTTATAACGTAGCTAATTCTGGTTTATAATGGAATAATATAAATTTGCCGTAAGATTTCTTGCGTGAGAGTTGGCAACCCGGAATATGTTAGGTTATGTTAATCATCAGGTTATGTTAATCATCAGGTTATGTTAATCATGGAACTACGCTCGATTTTACCCTTTTAGTGTTTCACAAGAAAGTTTTGGGAAAACTGTACTCGGTGCCGCCGAGGTCTGAAAAAAGCCGGAGTCCGAAGAGAGACGAAGAGGCTGCGATAGAAAAGCTGCGTCTGGGCATAAAGGCGAGGAAGAGACCGATTACCGGTAAAATGAACTACCGGCCTCTGTGTGCTGTTTCTGCGTGTATGTTTTCCATTTTGCTTATCCGGGGAAAGCCTCAATCATCTTAAAACCTAATTTGCTCCTTTTCAATGTAGCTTTTGCGCGATACTACATAAAGCTTTTGCAGCGTACGCATCAGAAGCCCATCCTCTCTGTGCTGCTCCCTTTTGTGTGTTTTCAGTGAATACCCTAAGTAATGTGGTGCATTAAAGCCTGAAACGTGGCGTTTATATTAAATTCCTTTTCCATTCCAGGAATTTTGGCTCTCACAGCCACTAAGGCACAGAAGAGGGACATTAGTAGTCCCAGATTGGATTGCTGTAGTACTGATGTATTTCAATAACCCCTTTGCTCTCATCACCTCAATGAAATGTCTGGGAGTAGCTCTTCTCTCCTCTTGCTGTGTTTTGGAAGATGCACAGGATGCCTGCCAGCCGCACAGAAGATTGTACACAGTCCTGCCCCCACCTCCGGATTTTGTGTCCAATGACAAGGGATCTGGGCCTCTCCCTGATACTGGGGTGTTAAACACAGATGCGCATCCTGCTGGTAAGATGGTTACAATCCTGCCTTTGTGCATCCTGCCCCTCATGGACAGTTTCAAACTGTGTCAGATTTAACTCTGTGCTTGAAGTTGATAGTCTTGCCCAATACTCCAATGGGGACATTAATCTGCCGACACTGGGATTCGAACCAGCAACCTTCCCATCACGGGCATAGTGTCCCCACCCGTTGGTCCACACAAACACACAGTTTAGGGGCTGTCTGACCCTGCTTTCTCAATCGAACATCACTTTCCATAAAAGCATCTGCAAAGTAAATAGAATGTAATATAATTATAAGATGTGTCCCAAAAAATCTGCGTGTCCAGACACCGTTTTTGAGGGGGTTCACCAGCTCTGTAAATTTACACATCAATTTGTATCCAGTTGCTCCATTTTGTTGTCCTGACTGCATTTTGAAAGCAGGACGTTAATTGGGGTTACTTAAACCTGATTATGAGCGATCTTGCCTGTTCCTTATTTGCATAGCTAGTCTTCCCCACTTTGTGATGGTCTTGGGCTAATGAAAAATGTAATGAATGTTTCTGTGGGAGCCACATCTTATTTTATAAATACCGAGACTGAAAAGCTGGAAGGATGAGGTTGCGGCCCCTCCGTTCGAAACGTGACTAATATTGCAGTTTAGTCATTGCAACTGAATTAAGGGGATAAAACAAATGATGCCTTTTAACTGAAGTCTCTTATGAGTGCACACATCTCTGGATGTAGCCAGAAGCCACGTGCCACTCTGCCATTCTAGTCGGGAGATTCGTAAATACATATTTTGTCATAGCGGCTTCTAGTCTTAATGCTTTGATCTGCCTGGTAACTGGGGTCAGGGGTATTTTTACGCCAATGTACATTTGACAGAAAGATTTTCTATGGCACTCATTACTGCTGAGTGGTATAATCTCACGCGTAGAACTCGACGTTTCTTTTAACATGTTACACTTCTGAAAAGTCCTTGCTTCTGGTTTTATCTACAGGGATTAGTAGTGTGGTATAACACTGAGAATTCTGGGATGGAACAGATGTAATTTTATGCAGCCATATGAGTTGGGCAATAACTTATAAGATCATAACTTAATTGAATCGGCCTTTTAGTTCTTGGTGAGATTTACTGAATAATACTGTAAATGTGAACAAGGGGATCATTTTGCATGCTCATTTTAAGACTATTGATTAATAACAAATAGCTAAACATGGCCTTTAAACAAAATGGATTTTTTTTTTTTAGAGAGATTTAAGGTCATCTGAATGGGTATGACAGGCACTCGCCGAGCTGAGTTTCCTAATATTTTTGAGTTTCCCGAGTATGCAGGAGATGACGGAGGTCTTTCTTGGTGGAATGCAGCCATGTTTCTGATAAGCGATGCATGGAGAAGGGGAGCGTGGCTTTCTGGGTAGTTTTGTATTCCCTGTGTGCCGCGCGTCAGACAGACCTGAGACGGTGGCTGAGTTTTGAAGGCAGAGGCTGCTCGTTTGGCCAGCTGGCCAAAGTCACCTTATCAGAGTGGGGGGTGCAAGTCAACAGTGTCTGTGTTTACTCCATGCGACAACCCCCACCCCCCATGGCTGCTAAACACCTAGTCATGGTGCAGAGAATGGAATAAAGGCGTTTCTCTTCATGATTTTATTTGTGCCATTGGTGAAGGTGCGATTAAAGTACCTTTTCTCTTTATCTCTCTTTCTGTGGTCCGATAAAGGTTCCGTGCCTTTCAGGCCCACTTATTCTCAGCGGTTATCCTCTGGTTGATCCATTTATTGTTTGCTTGCGATTTCACCACCCCGAGCGAGACGTCTGATAGCATCACAGTTTCCACCAAAGCGTCTTCTGAAGAGAAAATGGATTTTTCCACTGTCATGCTGCCCCTTTGATGGTTGTGTTTGCCCTGACCACTAGGGGGCACAGTGTGACCTCACCCCTCAGAATGACATCAGAAAAGATACTTAGAGATCTTGGTGAATGGAGATAATCCTGTCATCAGCTTTGTCAGAGGGTTTGTGAGGTCAGCTCCGCATTATAAAGGCATCACTACACCTCGCGTACTTTCAGAAACTCACACAGAAAGTGACATTTTTGTTTTTTTAATGGTCCTTTTTTTAATTAAACTTATTTTATAGCTGGTAGATGTGTTGAAACGCCTATTTCAAATTCCTGATTACAAACAGGAGAAAAATGTCTTTCAGTACTGTAAAATGCTCTCAGTGATATATGTAGCTTTTTTTATTTGTCGTTGAGAGAACTTTTGTTTGAATTAATTTCAAATTGATTTATTTATCTGGCAAGATGAGGATGAAGAGATTTTCGAGTGTGGAGGGAAGCGGAGGAGGAGGAGGAGGAGGGTGAGGAAGGCTGGAGGAGCCGGAGCAGGAGACGGTGCAGAGAGTCCGGTGGGCCAGGCTGCTGGAGGTCAGGAGGACAAGGTGACCCTCACCATGGCAAAAGGAGAAACGAAGCTCAGCAGGAACAAGAGGAGGAAGCTGAAGAAGAAACGGCGCAAGGAGAAGTTCCTCTCCCTGGGTCTGACTCCCAGTGCTGCTGCGCTGCAGTTCATTTACCAGCCAGAGGAGGGCAGCAGAGAGGCCGAGGGCGAAGAATTGATAGAGGACACGCAGAGTAATGAAAAGCAAATGGCTGAGCTGCTGGAATTCCTCCAGGCTACTCTGGAAGTCTATGGCCGTGAGTATTTCTGCAGAGATGTCTGGTTATGGTCCATGGTCCTTAAGTGATGGCAGCTTTGTGATGGCAGCTCCTGTTGTACTTGAGATCATGCACTCGCATGGACGCGCTCAGACCGTGAACCCTGACATTAGTGGTTATTGCTGCTTATCTGTAGTCCCCCCCCCCCCCCCCCCCGCCGGGCGGCGGAGAAACTCAAATGAGCAACAACAGCAAGAAAGGGAAAAAAGAATCATCAGATATAAAACTTTGAGATCCGGGAGCTGAAAGGCGACATTTAAGGATAATATGAAAAGGTTAAGCGGCACCTGGTGACGAGCTCTCAGACGTCCTGATTAGGCTGCCGGTAATCACACGGCCGCCTGAGACGGACCGCGTTATGTAACATGGGGGGGGGCTGCACAGTTATTTTCATTGCACTAGAATCAATGGGCTGCACGTACTAGTGGTTTTCAGCCGAGAACATGGCGATGCTGATGACCTCATATCTGCGGGAGATGGCTTCATTGGTTCAGTCGTAATGGTGTAATTAGCTAAAGTGCTGAGGTGGCAGGTGGTCCTCAGCTGAGGACCAGTGTGACCATCCTGGATGTAACGACCTTCTGCATCGCCACCTCCTCCATCGTGCTGACGCCCTGTTCTCACCCCGAGGGTCGACCCCAGATGGGAAGCAGCAAGACCTCAGCCCCGGGTCCGGCGCACAGGCCCTGCTTAATGGGCTCTTTAGCCGGGCGGTACCCCCTCCGGACGTGTGCCGTCTGTGGCGTCTCAGGTCACTTGTGCTGCTACAGGACGTGGACCGGCTGGGCACAGAACTGTGCCAGTTCCAGCAGAGCGCCACCATGAGTCCTGGTGAGCATCAGTCAAGTGCCCCCCCTGGGGGGGACGATCTGAGGGATGGGGGGTTACCTTCTGTTTAGGACCCGCAGCAGAACAGGATGCAGGCTGTCTGAATGCCCACGTTGGGGGGTCGTGTGCATGGCCAAGTAGCCCAGCCAATGGTGGGGGGTGGGGGGGGGTGGGATGACAGGATTTGGCCCATGAAGGGGATCAGCGGGGACTGGCGGCTTGGCGCTGGACAACACCCAGGATTTTGGGCGCACGCGAGCAGGTGGCCGCTGTGACGTCTGGGCCCTGCGCTGGTTGCCACGACAATGCTGGTCTGACTCAAAGCAGATCAATCTCTGGTTTATTTTTACGCACCCCCCCCCCCCTCGCCAAACAATGCAGCCATGCTGATCTCCGCTAGGATGAGGCTTTCAGCTAATGCTAATGCTTGCCGTTTGCAAATAGCGCCCGCGGCAAGTGACCCGCGGAGGCAGGATGGTGGCGCTATGTCCGCACGACGCTTCACCGGGCTGAGATGGTTTTTTATTTATTTTTTTATTTTTTAAATCCCGCACCCGCCACGCGGCTGAGCCCCTCTCCCTCTGTTAAGCTTTCTGGTGACAGGTACAGCAGACCGGGAGCTCTGTCCAACCCCCCCCCCCCCCGCCTCTACACAGCCCAGAAAGCCATTAATTATGCAGCTCCAGCATATGGTTCATAATAAAAACCTTCAAAAGTTCTAATTTAATTTATGCCGTGCATCTTCTGCTCCGAATCATTTAATTAAAGCCCCACAAGCTACCGTGTCTGATTCTTCCCCGCGTGGCGATTAAGGCCGTCCGTACGGGCGACACGCACTCTGTTTAGTTTGTTTTCTGAATGAACGAATGAACAAATGTGGGGTGGGAAATGGTTAAAGTGGTTAGGGACTGCGTCACATCCGGCGCCCTGACAGAGACGGCTAACAAACATCCCAAATGGCAGCCTTTGTTTTGCTAGCATACGGAAATGCAAATAAGTAATTAGAGGGGCCCTTGATTGCATTCTCCATCAGACGCGGGGTGGCGGGGGGGGGGGGCGCTAGCAGATTGGTCGTCTTCACACCTCAGCAGATCGGACCCCCACCACATGCACACACACATACACTCCCAAACGGCGTGTGAACAGGGGTGTTTAACGACATCGTATTTCACAGGGACGGACCTCTTCTTTACACCCACACGCTAGATGGGCTTTTTATCGCTTTGGCCACATCTAATCTGAGGGTCAGCTCTACGGGGAGTCTGGGACTGAGAGTTTGCAGTGTAAACCGAGGCTGCTCCTCAGAATAGATTAGATTAGATTAGATTGTTAGGTTAGATTCAGCTTTATTGTCATTGTACAGGTACAATAAAATGCAGTTTAGCATCAAACCAGAAAGTGAAAATGAGACATTAAAATGAAATAGACAGTATGGTGCAATAAGGCAGCATGCAAATGAGAAATGTGTATATATCTTGAGTAGAATAGAACAAGGGAGAGTATATAGATATAAATACTGGTCAGTTTGTATACATGTGAGATAGATATATGAACTATTTTTATGTATAGAACAGATGTATGTAAGCAGGTTAATGTACATAAAGTGCAGCCAAAAGTTATTGATATTTAGAAAGGTCAGTTGTTGAGTGGGAAGGGTTGAGAGTTCTGAATGGTGACGCTATCATGGAAATGTTTGATTGTTTTATTCCTCATTTAACAGGAGAGCTCTCCCTCATTTGTTCCCTGTTCCGCTACTGGATTACAGACATCCTTCCGGCGTCTGGAGACCAGACTTCACAGACTTCATAAGTTATTCTGTTCGTGGTGAACGCAGGGGCACTCCCTGTCAGTAAGACTACAGTTACCTTGCAGATTACTGTGGTTAGTAATTGATCTCTCTCTGTGTAAAGTAAAATGTTTCATAGTTATGGTTTGTTTGCTCTATTCTCTGCCCTCTGCATTCTCACTAAGGGTGTTTTTCTCAGTTTGCGTGCTTGACTGTTGTGTTCTTGCATATCCGTTTTCCGTCATCTTCCATTGCTGAAGACCAGTTCTACTACTAAGGACAGTGGTACAGTTAAAATCCACGGACGTCATTCTTCCCCAGCCCCAAACATCGGTTGTATCCTCGTTGAACAAGACCAGTTACATGACTCATTGCACCCCAAGTTCATTCTTGGGGTTAGCAAGGCTGGTCTCGCCAAGACCACAAGTACGATCTTTGTCATCTTGTATCATTCTCCTGTATCATCCCCACCCTTGTGTATGTCGTTTTATTGCATAAAACCCAGCTTTGATTACAGCAAAGCTTTCTCGTCCCTCATTAGTGGAACCGTACATGTCACCAATGTCCCATAATCCTCATCACATGTCTGCGCGTCACACGGAGGGGTTTTGACAGAATTACTCTATATAGTCCTTCACGGAGCACCATGTTTGCCTGGAGCCACCAGTAATTATGGCTTTTTGTCAGGCTGTGTTTCTGGGCTGCTGGGAGGGGAGGGCCGGACCCCGGGGCCCCTGTGTTTGGAGTGGACGCCGCGATGCCCAGGGCCCAGTGAGCCTCCTGGGTGTCACCGTGACCCACCCAGAAGCCCACTCCTCCTTAGTAGATGAAGAGTTTGGATTCCGACGGGCAGCAAGCAGCAGGAGCGTGACAGGATGTCACGGTCGCCTTTTTCCTTGGTCGTCATCCGGGCAGGATGTCAGAACTGGGTCGCCGGAGCAGACCTGCGAACTGCAGCCGTGCCACTTGGCTTCTCACACATGCCCAGGCCTACGTCTGCCACCTCCGCGCCGGGCCGCATTGTTACTGAGCCGGAGCTCCTCCGGATTTGGCCGGCTACTGTCCCTCCTACAAAAATGACTAACAAGCCCCGTGCATTTGATAGCGGGATCGCACCAGTTGCAAAAGATGAAATGCCTTGTGGAGGTGAGGCAGAATACACATTCACACCCCCTCATCGTTAATCATCACCGCGTTAATTGGTGGACTTGGTTGAGCAAATTACCTGAACACTACTTCTGTTGGGTGTAATGGGCATCAGACGCAGGAGACGCTGGATGGAGACGGGTGACGCTCGGAGTATGGAAATCTGAGTTGTAATACAGGTGAGGAGATGTGAGCAAGCTCTGAGCATGAAAGTCTTTCCCAAATTCGCTGCAGAGAAATAAAGGTTAGCGTGGCCACGTACGGCATTATAAATACCCTGGGGTGTCATCATTCCTTTGGGCTGAATCGGTGCCAGAAGGTTCGACGTGATTTTCACGCCTTGGAGTTTTCCTGCTTCCGCCCGTCAGTATTTATTAAAGCAGTTCAAGCTAAGCACCTCATTCAGGAGCAGCCAGTGATACATTCTGAGAAGATTAGAGAAGAATATGTGGCCATTTTGTCAGGATTTGTTTTGCTGTTTGCCATTAATCGATTACCCGTCCTGTAGAGGTATCGATGACGGTTACGGCCTGTATGTACACACACACACGTTTGTATTCATATCTTTGTGGGGGCTGTCCATTCATTTCTGTGGTGAAAACCCTAATCCCAGCTATGAGAACCTGAACAGTGCTGATTCATGAGACACTGTTGGATAAGTCGACAGTCATCACTGGCATTAGGATGTCGCTTCTCCCCTCTACCTGGCTGGTTTTTGGTCATTGCCAGTGTCTCCTGCTTCACCTTTTCTTGTGTCCTGCTGTCCTAGAAACTTTGAGCCTGGAAGCAGCCTGTCTCTCAGTGTAGCCTCTGCCAGCAGAACCAGGATTATACCAGGAATTTAAAAGGCAGATTTAAATTATATATAATCCACAGACACGCGCTACACATGGTTATACTGTAAGGTTTTTTCCTCTTTAGTGTTCCCACTGTTTTGTATTATAAAAGTGCTGTTCAGTAGTAATCCTGCATAGTTTGCTGAGAATAATGGCTTCCGACAGGGCTATGCTTTGCCGGAATTTCACACATTGCCGCATGTGCCAGACAGCTCTGCTTCTGGGCTAAATAGACTCAGGATTTCTGTGAATTTTTTTTTTTTTTGGCCATTCTTCCCGTTCCATTTCCACTGTGTCCTGGGTGAGAAGCCAAGCCCTCAGTGGCCTCTTTTCAGTCGGTAGGGTGGGGGTTGGATTACTGCCCCCCTGTTGGGTTGGTGATCTGATTTATGCAGCAGTCCGTTGAAGTCGAAATCCTTTAGATGAGTGAGATGAGTGCAAGGACCCGTTTTTTTTATGTCTTCAGGCACAAACCCATTGTACTTGAATGAATATCCTGTGGAAAATAAGCTAAAAGTAATTTATTCAAATCGGGGTGTTTTTAAAGATATTCTTGCTATTTGTCATTGTTGTGAAGAGAGAACTGCTGTCTTCAGCTTCACCTTGGCCTATGGGGGGGTCACCCTCCCCCCACCCTGTCATCTCACAGCATCCCAGACTGCGGGCCACCCCCCGTACTTTGCTATCGAGGACAGGTACCATCCTGAAGAGTGAAAGACGGGAGGAAACTTGCCTTCTCATGAAATCTCAAACTCGCAGCATTTCACAGGGAGCTTACAGTTGACTGCCATCATCGCCTTTTTCAAACCAGCGCCGAAGTCCGACATCAATCTACTTTTGACCTAAACTGTTCCTCAGTGACCCTTTTGTCCTTTACATTTGGATCCTTTTAGTGTCTTGGTTCCAGACTCCTGTGAGTTCCAGGCAGGTGCTTTCAAACTGGCAGCTGGGCGCCCCCTCCGGCCCCCGAGCGGGGCTGCCTCGCTCACACCGCAGCCGTCTGCCGTTCCCATCTCCTCTGGGCTCCACACTGTCACCAGACGCCTTTCTTTGTTTCGTCGCGACACCCCATCCGGCGACATGGGCCCGCTTTCGGCCTCGCGGGGCCATACGGTGGGACAGTCTCCACCCATCCCGAGTTTTCATTAGTAACTTCCGGTGGCTCCATGTAGCTATAGGACTGCCAGCAGAAGAGCGGGTTAATCTCCTGCCACCAGCCCGGCTGGGGCACAGCCTGGCACAGGGTCACATCAACGCTCCCGGCTGCTCGTCTACTGTGTACAGTTGGCTGAAATTGCGCCCTCCCCCCCTCTATAACAGGCATGAGGTCCCTTTTAAATGAAGGTAGCACCCACCCTCACCCAAAACCACCACATTCCATCTCGCCCTGCTCTGTTTACATGCAGAAAACACCCAGTGCCCCTCCTTCCTCCTATTGGTTAAAAAACTTTAAGTGCTCAGTCAGCCTGTGTGTGTCCCCTGCACATTAACAGCAGTCAAAGAAAGCTTGTATGGTAAACCAGCCTAGCTCTGAGGGGGGCCACTCGGCACCCGGCTCTGTCCGCTAATCATACCCCACCCCCCCACCTGGGTAAACAGTCTGAAAAAGAATGAATAAATTAAACAAATTATGGAATAAATACCTCAAGCTGAGATTGCCTTACAAAGGTCATAACTGGAAATGCAACAATGGGAACTTGTGTGGGCGGTGGGATTTGGGTACTTAGCACTCGGGTTGGGTTGGACCGGGCGGAGCACCAAAGACCGCATCTCACAGGAAGTGATGATGGTCGTTACCGCTATAAAGCATTAGTTATTTGCCGAACGGGTTGCCATGCAATTTTATTAAAAGTGTTTTCCACCTTACTTTCTGTTGTTTGAGAAACAGTGAGGGATAACGGCCCTGCAGCAAAAACAAACACAACGGCCCTCTTTGTCACAGATACGAGTTGTAATTTGCCAAATGAAAGAAGATGGCTTTTTAATCTCCTGGGAGAGAGCTTTTTTTTTTTTTTTTTTGCTTGGCTGATTCTTGTACTTTTTCCCCCTGAATTACAAATACGCATTGTTTCGATTATTTGTGTTCCAAATGACATTCCCCCCGCATTCAGCGGTGAACTCTAGTCTGAAATCTGGCCATTATTGCACAAACAGAGATTGTCGGTATATCACAGAAGGATAGCCAATGTGCTATAACACATGGTCACTTATTTCCTTATAATATGTAATTCGCCGGTGACAAAAACAACGTCAAAAGGTTGTTAACAACATGTGTATCATTTCAGTTTGTGTTTCCCTTGGCAACACAGACGTGAAAAAAAGCATAAATGAATTCTGCACCGCCTGCGATAATGGAATGAGAGCATGCTGCAGCGATAGCCGTTTGTTACCCTTCTAGCGATTGTAGGTACAAGTACGGAGCAGCGATCTGCCCTTCTAGTGGTGCTTAATGTTCCTGGCGATTCTGGGTAATCGCTTCGGTAGTTGTCAGCCACACCTTAGGCTAAAAATAAACCTCCCTTCCCTACACATACTACTCACTTCCAAATGGAATTTCAAATGGAAATTAGAAACGCATCTGTGAAGTATCTGCGCCGTCGCATCCACCACCGTCAACAAGTCAACCTGCAGGATCATCCTTCATTTTAACTGTTTATTAGTGAGTGGTTGGAAAAATCGCAGGCCGTTTACATGGGCAGATCACTCCGGCTGTGGGCGGGGCAAGTGGCTAGAGATGATGGGTGCTTTGGACTGGTCGCCATGGAATATGCTGATGGGGCTTCACCTCTTTGTCGGGGTGGGTTGTAGATGGGGCTGGGAATTAAGCCTCCCTGCTCCTCTTAGGTACGTAGTTGCGTAGTTCCTGCACTGGTAGGCACTGGTGCAGTACTGCGTACACTTACGCCTGGGCGTTCACTGGCAGCTCAGCCTCGTCGCACTTCTGCCTAGACACCTCTTTGTCATCATGTATGTTTGTAATGTGCCGTTTACCTCATGTTTACGTCACTCTGGACAACTGCATCTGTTAAATAAAAGTAAATGTGAAAGTGATTTAAGGCAGGTGGGTTGCAGAACCCACATTTATGTGAAGTTCTAGGATTCCATAGAGGTTTGTGGGTATTTAAAAGCCTGCTTGAACATCGATTCTACCGGTTCCTTAATTTGGGACAGGCTCAAACCTTCAAAGATAACCAAGCGCTTGTGACTCCCCTGAAATAGGTTATACCCCATCAGCACTGAAGTAAACATTGCCTCTGGTTATGCTACATGTTCATTTGCAGTTCCTAGTGGTCATCTTGCTCCTGTGAACTCCTGAAAAAAAAAAGCCTTGTTCTGACTCGTCTGTTGCCACGGCGACTTCAGACACAGGTGGTGTGGGAAGTGACCTCCATTTGGGCAGGCTGCCAGCACGGGTAGCTGTCAGAGAAACTTCTCCATCGTTTGATATCAACATTCACATTCATTCATTCGTTTGAATTCAGTGAGGACCAGTCTCATGTGAAAGTGCATTTGCAGTCAGGTTCTCCAGCAGATACGTTCGAATGGCAACTATTTTGACCTGACAACATAACCATTACAAACACATATTTAGACTCCAAACATTGAAATTATAGATAACCCGAGTATGTCGATTGTTAAACATCTTTTGATGCCTGGTGGCACTTTCAAGGACGTGGTCGATGATTCACGTCCCGAGAGAGGTACTGCTGAAGTGCTTTTCAGCAAGGTACTTAACCTGAAATACTCTTGTCAAACACCCAGCTGTGAACACGGGCATGAAGGGTCTTTGAATGCAATCATCAGATAAATGGCGGAACACAAAAGCAAAAAAAAAACAACAAGATATATAAGATGTCAACAAATTACAATAGAACTACATATGAAATCACACCCAGCTAGTCAAACTATTAAATAAATTATAAAGAGTGACTACGTAAGCAATTAGTGCAGGAGTGACAAGTGACAGTTCATCATAGGCAATTACACGTCTTTGCATATCACACATTGAACAATCATTTCTATGACACGTGTGAGATGCACCCTCCTTTCGGTTTTATAACTCTCCCATATCAAACTGCTTTACATTTTTACAACGCGATCCCAAATATTCACAAATCAAAGCTATCCATCGACGGACAGGGAACAAACATCTTCCTTACACGGGCTGCTCCGCATTTACATACACAACACATCCTCCGCATCCGCGGTATAAATCACGCTGCTCTGCGTCCTATTTCCGCAAATGCACATAAATATGTCAAGATGTCTCACGACGAAGACGTCGTTTATAACAGCTTTTACAAAACATTGGCAGCGGAACTAGGAACAGTGCAACTGATCTCAGTTGTTCGCCGGTTTTCCCAACGGGGCGTAAACAAGGTGGCGAATTAGACGTGTAACTGCGGCTATAATCTGGTGCTAGATACTTTGCCGAGACTTCTGCCGTGAAAGTTGCCCGTATACTACTGCGGATCTTACGTCCGCTAATCATGTGTGCTGATGAAACACTGATCTGAACTTAACTGAATTTACTGAGATAACTGATAGGCCTATATCAAAATCTGTCAGTTTTAATTCTGCAAAAAAGTATTACATGATATAGGTTTTTGAGGTCTGAATCGTGGACGGTGAAGTTAAATCCAGCTTTTGTTGAACGACAATTACCGGAAACTGATTCAGTTCTAGATTCTTGTCTTAAAACCAAGGCACGTGAATAGACACCACCAGAGCATCTGTCCGATATAAACAACATTTAAAAGGAGCTCATACCAATATCAGGATTGTCAAATATACACACCTATTGATTCTTTTATCTTAAAAATCTTGCACTACAATTTTGTGATTTTTTTACACAACCGACTATGTACATAAGAGTAATATTATAATTGTTGGCTAATGTCAAACACATGCACCAGCACTTGAACCTATAAACCTGTGATTCATACCAGCCAAGTATCTGTATTCTGCCAGCATATGGGAACCACCAGCCAATCTTGATTTATAAAGTGTCGGCGTATTTCTGCATCACACCAATGCTTCGGGACCTCCCTCACCCATCTGCCTTCATGAGCAAAGGGTAAAGCATGGGCACCAAGCCCGTTATAGATTTCCCCTCAT
>JAODKF010000030.1:22390001-22404182 GCA_026779585.1 Mormyrus proboscirostris | reverse complement strand
CATGTGCTGTGTGTGTTGAGCCTGACACCCGTCACGCTGCTGGAAGCTGTCGCTGAGGGTGGGGGCCTTTGTGTGCAGCATGCGGCACATTCTGACGCGGTCGGGCCCCACCGTTTTGCCTGAGGTGCCATGTTGAATCTGTGTCACGGCTGTTCAGTAGACGGCTGTATGTCAGTGATTGGGCTGTATGTCAGTGATTGGGCTGTATGTCAGCTGTCACTGCTTGTCGTGCCGGTGTGTTGCAGCGCACATTTTCATATCGTTCTGGTTGGTGCTGTTTTTTTTTTTTTTTTTTTGCCGTTGGCCTGGTGTGTTCCTGGCCTAAGCTGGCAGGGTTTGGCTCAGGCGAGCAGGAGCACGGTCCACTTGGATCCTTCACCGATTCTCCAGGATTGGAATGAGGCGGCCTGAGCAGGTTTGATCCAGTTCACGGGGACCTGAAGGTGGCATTGACAGGGTTGCCAACTAGCTGGCATGAGATTTTCAGTTTGAGGTGAGTCTGCACACGCATTTACATGTATGTAACAGTTTTATTACCTTGTAAATAGCTTGTAGGGTTTGCAAACTACCCCAACGCTTTTGATGTAGCTAATTTTATGGTTTACTATGGAGTAAACTATAGATTTGCTGTAAGATTTCTTGTGTGAGCGTGAGAGTCAGAAAGTGTGAGTGTCATGCCAGATACATGACAGCTGCCGACCCCGCATTGAGCCCACTGGGCCGTATCGTCAGTAAATGTGGGTGCAGTTCTTAATGGTTCGGCATCAAATTCATGGTCCACTGAGCGTGTCGCCCTCTTGTGGCAGACAATCACGCTTTCTGAGGTGTGTGCCACTGAATAGGGCCAGCCTCAATTTGTTTCGGCCTGTCGGTCTTAGAAATGAGCTCAGGTGTGTGATGAAGACGAGAGGACCAGTGGAAACTGGAACACTTTGATGGAGTGTAATTCTCCGTGTCGGGACCCACCGCGAGTCGCTGGTGCATTTTGACAGCTCCGGAGTTGGTGTTTGGTGGTTGGAATCTAAGCACAGCGATTTCTCAGGTTTTGTGGTGGACTGGGTGAAACTGCACCCAATAAAACGCTGTTTTGCTTATTGTATTCGTGAGACGCATTAATTTTGTTCTTGGCCAACCGGCTATTTCAGTGACTAATGGTAGAACATTAGTCACACACTGCATGCTGATGATAATGAACGTACTGTTTGAACTAGAGGAGCGTAGATTAGTCATTCCAAAGGGCGTCGCTCGCTCGCCATCTTTGACCTCGTTGTGGCCCTTGCTGTCCTCATCCCAGGAATCTGTTTACAGCTGCTCTTCCTGTCCTATGAATTGCTCCGGACTGTTTTCGTTTCCAAACTGGCACTTTGGGCCGTAGCCAAACTGATAATCTCTCTAACTACATCTGGTTAATTTGTGGTGGGTAAAAAACCCTGATCTGAGGAAGCTCATCTACACCCGTAGCATCTGGCACGTAGCATTATGGTGTGTCTCAAAATGGGGTACCGACAGGATCTGTTTTTATACAGTTATTCAGTCATTTTACTGGAACCGTTTAACTTAACTCACTCAGAGGTACAACAGCACAAATTCTGGGCCAGTAACTGCAGACTTGCCATTTTTTTACCTGAAAATGTTAATGGTTTACAGCCAGTATTTTTCCGGGTTTTTATACCTTCAGTGAACCTTGTTTTGATAAGTGTGTGTGTATATAGTATGTGATCTTTCACCTCTGACCTTTGCCATGAACGATTGATCTATATTATTGACGGTTTAACTCATCCACTCGCAGACGGAACGTGGGGAGTGGCAGCAGTTCCAGGCCGACCTACAGGTGGCAGTAGCGGTCGCCGACCGGCTGCGCATTGAGGCGGAAGAGGAGCTCGGCACTCTGCGGAGGGCCCACCGGGATGCGGAGCAGCAGCTGGCCTTGGTGCGGCGGAGGCAGGAGGAGACTGACGCGGAGCTGGAGAGCCTGAGGACTCGGTATCAAGAGGCCTGCAACAGGCTCTCCTCTCTTGCCAGGGAGAGCCCAGAGACAGGGGCCCAGGGGGAGAGTGCAGTGCCAGGGAGGTGGCGGGGAGGGGAGTGCGCCACAGAGACAGACGGTCCCAGGAGCGAGAGCCAGGGAACAGACAGGGGGCGGGTCCTGTCGAAAGTGACCAAGTGGGAAGAAGTGGCTGTTGGGGGAAAGGGAGTGGCAGAGGAGTACCTGCGGAGCGTGGCGGCGGAGAGCAAAAGGAAAGAGGAGAGCCGTGCAGGGAGGGAGCCACGCAAGATGGGAGCGGCGAAAGAGAGGTCCAGGTGAACATGACACCACGATGCCATAATTGGTGACTCAGACAGATGTTTTCTTTAAAAAAAGAAAAAAAAAGCAGCACTCAGACATTATGAATCCTGACTTTGGCAGAGTCTGGTGTCAAAGGGCTTTGTACATGTTGTGCTAATTTTAAGCGCATTCTATTATTCTGCAGGAGTCTGTCCAGACTTCCTCTGTCATCCGACTCCCCCTTTGCCATCAATGGTAACTCCCAACCCGTTGCCACGACGATGGGGCCTCCTAGCAAGGTAAAGTTTCTCAGCAGCACTGGTGGCAATAGTGAGCCTGAAAAGAATCCCTCAAATATGCTGCAGTGCTGGTTACATGCCCTGCAGCTCTGAGCCATTTCCCTGTCGGTGTGTGTCACTGTTCGCAAAGACATTTCAACGTGACGAAATTAAAGGCGAAAACGTCAAGACAGAAAAGCAAACCAGTCTTCTATGAGTGAAATAATGTGATTGCAGTCCTCCCCACCCCCCCCATTTTAAAATGACTCGACACATTGTAATGATCCTTTCATATGCGTTAAAACCCATGGAATCTGCATAGTGAGTTTGGAGCATAATAAATTGTTAGTTTTAGGACAAGTACAAATAGCTCAGCCCAGTGAGGAATTAAAAAGCTGTACATCACAGAGTCGTGGCTTGGTCTGGAAGCCGGTAATGGTGCTTTTGTAAGGGGGTAAGAATGTGCAGCATGCTTTGATGATTTTCAGTGGGGCTGTTGGGCACATTTTTTGTATCCTTGCGTAATATTTTGAATATTTACTCGGCTAGCCGGTTCAGATTATATTACCCTGCTGCGTGTGCTTTTTTTTTTTTTTTTTGTGTCAAATCCTATTTTTTCCGGATGCAGAATAGCAATTTCTTCCATCCAGCTACGGTAACAAGATCCAAGGTCTTTTAAAAATGTTTGCACACACATTTGGTATAGATGGCAACACTTACTGTAGAAGTGTGCAGTGTGTGGCTCACTGGATTAGGATGCTGTGCTTGTGATCGGAAGGACATCGGGTCAAATCCCAGGGTCAGTAGAGTGATATCACTGTTCGGCCCTTAATCCCCAACCACTCCAGGGACTGGCTGACTGTTTTGTCAAAATTTCCTTGCTTTTAATTAATTAAAATGTAAGAATGTTAATATACATCCAACATCGTAAAAGACTTGTTTAGCCTGTAATACATAAAGGTTATTATGCTATTTTACTTTCATAAGTTTTAAGGTCGTTAATATGCTAGACCCACATGCATAAACATATTAAACTAACTCTGCTGCCTGAAAGTCAAGTATGAATAGTGTCATGGATGGGAAAAGGGAATGTGGGTGCCTGAAGCAGCCTTAAGTTTTTCTTAATCTACAGTGATTCCAGCAGGGGGCGACAAAGCACATAATGGGGATCCCCTTTGATGCCAGATACCCATAGGTCAGAATGGGCTGCCCTTGATAATGTGTTGCTGCTAAGCATGGGAAATGTATGTTTCTGACTTAATATTCAGGCAAAATTCACGGAGGATCTCCGGCAATAAATCCAAGCACAAGACTGCCATGCGTCAGCTGAAGTGCCGTATAAGGGCAATCATTTTAATGAGCTCTGCGCATTACCCCGTAAATGATTAGATAGGCTGAGTTTCAACTTATTGGGTCACCGCCACTAGTGGCATAAATTTTTACATGCATATTTAAATTGCTGTAGTTAATCATGGACTCGGCAAGACCACAAGAAGCAAGACAGTTGTCGAGAGGGTGTCTGACTCCATTCATAATGAATATAATTATGGACTCAGTGCTAGTTACACATCCTCTCACTTGGTTTTTCCAGAACCAGCACACAGGCCAAGGAAAGAGGGTGGAGCAGGTTCTGGAGCAACAAGCGAGCGGGACTGGTGCAGGTACAGGTGGGCCAGGGTGTGGTAGGTGGAGAGGACGCCACCAGGTGGTTTGCCTGCAAAGCAGCTGAATGAGTTCAGCTTGGGTTACTCAGTCAATGTGCACATTGGCAGATTTACTAAATGCTGTTCTCTGAAGGTCTGGGCTTCAGGTTCTCTTCTGAGGTGGTACCAGGTTTGTACGTTTGTGTGTGCACATGTGACAGGTAAACTGGAAGTGACTGCCAGCCATCAAAACGCCATCCCCAGTGACCTACCCCTGCCAGTGGGTACTAAAGTCAAGTGAGTATTTGACTTAGGCTAAAGTTTTCTTCGGAATGTTCTAGTAAATGGCATCGCTGGCATTTCCAGTGCCAGCAGGTATTATAATGAGCTCTTTGTGGTGCATTATACTGTCTCAATGTGGCTTTTTGTGGAGTAGCAGTGACGCAGTAAATGTCTGACAGAGGTGCAAAGTTCTGGTCCAGAGAGTGCAAATTCAGACCAAGATTTTGTTTTAACCATCCAATTGAGTACTCTGTGAATGTGAGTCTTTGTACTCAACTGCTTGGTTAAAACAAAATCTTTGTCTGGATTTGCACTCTCTGGACCAGAACTTTCCACCTCCTGATAAAGAACATAACCATACAAACGAGAGGAGGCCATTCGGCCCATCAAGCTCGCTTGGGGAGAACTTAACTTATAGCTCAGAGTTGTTAAAATCTTATCTAGCTCTGATTTAAAGGAACCCAAGGATTCAGCTTGCACTACACTAACAGGAAGACTATTCCATACTCTGACTACACGCTGTGTAAAGAAGTGCTTCCTTAAATATAGTTTGAAATGTTCTCCCGCTAATTTCCATGAGTGATATGGCTCTCTAGTGTTGCCTGTTTTCATTCTCCATCGACACACTTGTCCGTCCAGGCAGCAGGACGGACTCAGCATGCTGCTACGTCGACACGGGGGCTCGAAGAGGAATTCCCTCCTCCGGTGGTGTCAAAGCCGCACACTGGGGTATAAGGTAATTGGGATTTAGGTTTGAGGGGAATTGGCACGGCTGAAACTTGCAGGATGACGTTAGGAAGACGTCACATCCTTCAGGAGATGGAGCGCACAGATTCTAGGCATTCATCTGTTCTGCGGTTGTGTCAATGGAGCTTAGTGATCCTCTGCCTTTCCACACAGAACATCGACATCACCAACTTCAGCAGCAGCTGGGCGGATGGAATGGCGCTGTGCGCCGTGTTTCACACCTACCTGCCATCACATATCCCGTACCACAGCCTGAATCCGGAGAGCAAGGTGAGAGCAGAGTGTCCATATACACCAGTACCGGGGGCTGCCCCCAGGGGGCGCAATGTCACGTGCGTGAAGGTGCCTCTTTATTTTTGTAGAGGGAGAATCTGGACCTGGCTTTCCGAACAGGGGAGAGTGTGGGAATCCAAGCTTCTTTGGTGAGATCCGTTTGAGCTTCAGCAGTACGGTCAGGGACACAGGTATCAAGATACATTGCAATAAAAATGAAAAGGTCATTTATTGCAGGATGCTTCACCCTGCCAGCCCAGTGTATATGTTCCTGTTCTCTGAACCTCTTAAGCTGTTGACAAGTGACACTTAGTGCTTCTTCTCTCCTCTTATAATTAAGTAAGCAATGTATCAGTCGTGGGAAAAACCTGCATGGATTATAACATGTCCTGACTAAATCCTACCATTTGTTTCTATTTGTTTTACTTATTGCCCCCCCCCTCAAATTAGACAGTGGAGGAGATGCTGAAGGTGGGAGGCCCAGACTGGCAGGGGGTTCTGGGATACGTGGAGAGCATTTACCGCCACTTTGAGATGTGATGCTGGCCCTCCTGTTCGAGGATATTCAACCCAGCAAAGTGTCCTTATTTATTGTCTTTTGAGGAAGAATTGCTTCAGGCGTGATAGAACAACCTGAAGCAGTGCTTCCCTAGATCCGCTGTGGCGGAACTGTACCGGACCCGAAAGCTCGGCCAGGCTGTGAGTGTCTACCAGTCACTAGTGATTTGGAATTTTGAGGCTAATATTTTCGTGCATTATTTATGGAAGAAGGAAAACAATGTTTGCAGGAAAAAGCTGCCCTTTGTGTTTTTACTGTCTGGATAAATGTACAAACACAGAAAAAATGCTGCGATACTCAAACTCAATGTCATTAAGCACGTGGCAGTTGGCAGTTTGCATTGTCCATGTCTCGAAGCTCACGGTTTTACATAACTCTCCTTATTTGTATAATTCCTTGGTGGGGGGTGGAGTTTTGTCCTTGTACAACTGAACTATCCCTACCTCAAACATCAGCCTTTCAGACTCACTCACCACACTGTTGCCTTTCCCTCTCATAGTCAAATTAATGCCACAGTAAACACTGATGATGACAGACACTGGGTTTACAACCATGGTACATGAAATGTTTCCTCTTAAAATAACCTTTACTCAGTATTGTGCTCATTGGTTAATATTTGCAAATTGTGTATAGTAGGGGTTATCAAAAATGAGGAAATCACATTCGCATTTCCCCTTCAAATTTTGAGACCGTTCTCATGTAATATTTTTAAATGATTCAAGGGTAAGATAGCACGCAGAATCAGTCTACAATAGTCATGGTTTTCTTTGGGGTAAATCGGAGGCTTGTGACCATTTTTGGGAGTATGTGGCTCTTTTGAAGGCGCGTCTTTAGCGGTTTCGTCCTGATTGGCTGCCATCTCTCTAATGGAGTTCCTCCATTTGCCATCTGTAGCAAACCTAATGTAATCGCAGGGCACCCTGTAAATAAACATGCACTTTCACATGCACTTTGTACAGGCAAATTTTAAAGTGGACGCCAAACTGTCGGTGACACAGGTGGCCACGTGCTGCCATCGTCCAAGCAAGCTTTTTAGCGGTTCTGCAGAATGACCAGAGGTAGAGTCACTCCACATATCTCAAAGCAGTGTTCCATCACTAGAGGTCTTCAATGGAGGCCTGAAAGTGTTTTATATTAAAATTGTGCCTAAATGCTGTTTTTGGTGTGGAGTCTGTAGCCAAAGACTTACTGTAAAATAATAAAAGTTGTCAGCTGAGACCATTGTGTCCCCAATGATTCCTGAAGATGTGAAAAAGCTGCAGACCGCCTCAGCTGCAGTACTAGTATTTCATAATGGTTGCATTTTGTTAGCATGTGCCAGTACGTCACTGGCTGAAGAAGTCCCCATTGACTAATGTGCCATACCATCTCGTGATGTTTCCCAGAATTCCTTGTGGCAGGAGAGTATAGATCACGATGATGGCATCATCCGCCTGCAGGGGGCGCTCCATTATATACAGACTGTTGTTTTGGACAACAACCCCCTGGTCACTTACTAAGCCATCTATCATCTGCTAGCTGGGGGTGGATGTTGATACATTACTCAGCCAGGTCATGGCGATGAACTGGTCCCTATTGGCAACTGTCATCATTCATCCTGGACCATCTTCTAAGTTATAGGACATTTCAGTGATCACCCAATTACTCATCCCTAAATAACCAGAAATTGCAAATACCAAGTCAGTCTGGACCGGCTCTACATTTATGCATGACGTTACACAGAACAGTGTATTTTCCCCTTTATTTGATATTTATTCTTTAACAAAATGTTGAAATGGTGGGTCCAATACAAAACTGAAAAATGTACTTTAAAATCACGTTTAAAAACAAAAATGCACACGGCTAACAATCGCCTTTGGAGTCAGACGCCACCATGTAAGGTTTTGAGTCTTAGCACGAACTCCGCAGCTGAGGGATGTGTAACAAGCAATGGCTTCTGAACTGTATTGGGTCCCAATCAAAGTAAGGGAATGTGCAGCCTGATACGCCCTCCCCATAGGTGCAGGGACAGTTCATGGTGCGTAGTGTTTTAACATTCACACCCCCCCCCCCAAAAGCAACAGGATCAAGAAATAACAAAGGTGTTTTAAAGCCTTTCAGCGTCATTTCACACTTGAAATCCGGCTCCTAATAAATAAACGGAAAAGCATTTTAAATCAAATTACAATAAGATAAAAACCTGAAGGGAAAACTCTGGAATGAAAATTTTCAAACACAAACGTGACAAAATACATGCAATACTAATATTAGTGATGGCCAGAAGGAAGCCTCATGAACCATTTGCAGTACTTTATGACCCCTCTAGATGGTGCTCTTGGCTTGCTTTGGGGAATCATTGAGCCCTATTTTTTTTTATAACAGCACCATCTGGCGGAGTCAAAAAATACAGCAAATGGTTCATAAAGCTACATCTTTGAGACCACTAACTAGAAGGAATTTAACTGTGGGTCTATGATGCTGTGACTCCACCCCCAATGGGTGGGACTGACAATGGAGGCAATAGGAGGGACTTTAGTTTGATGGACATTGCAGCGATCTCCGGGTCTTGGGTTTCATACATCTTGACCAATCGGGCAAATTTAAGGACACCTAAAAATTGCAGAAATGTTTGAAAAGTTATGGGTACTTCCTGGCTCGTACCTATCAGCATGCTCTTCTCTTTCTGGGTTTTACTTTTGCAAAATCTTTTATTTACTCTTGTGGCATTTCCTGTCAGCTTTCGGTAACACTGTCTACGGACCTACATGACTGACAGAATTTGGGGCTAACTGAAGCCTCGTCAGGGCCTCGTGCAGAGATCCTTACCCTCGCCCTCATTGTTGAATCCATAGGCCTTGATCACCTCCTGCTGTATCTGCGTGGCCACAGGAAGCACAAGCTGCAGCATCTTGCCCATGTCATTGCAGGCACTCTCCCGGGCCTCCTCCATCCGGGCGGCGTTCTCCGGAAGAGAGAAGGCCTGAATCACCTCGCTCAGCACCACTAAAACCCAGAGGCAATGCCCAAATATCAGGTCTGGCAATGTAGGTGACCACAGGCTCCATAAGCAACATGTATGGGAGTTCCACTTCATCGCAATAGTTAACAGGAAAAGACTAAAGCCCAAATATAATAAAGATTATATACTCTGGGAAGTACAAGAGATACTGAAATCATGTGTGAGACGGGTCGCCCTCGCAGCCATGCCTATTACCTCTAGCCTGTTCCACAGTGAGGATGGGCTGCTGGGCAGGAGCGGACGCCATGCTGACCACCTGTGGGGGGTGGGATAAGCAAAGACAACTAAAGCTACAGGAAACATTGCTGACAAACCCGTAACACCCGAAAGGTCCGCAACGGGCAGTCTACAATAATGTTATTCCCCTCCTGAATCGTTATCTACACTATGGTTATGAAACGTCCGCCATTTGAAAAGAAACACCCGACAGATAAATCTAGTATTGGACGCGAGGACGTACAAACCAGCCATGCATAATTGTCATTTTGGTGTAGCTAAATTTATTACGTTAATAATGATCATGCACTTAAATAGAAATACACTGGGCAGAGTAACCGCTACCGCACAGCTCCAGATGTCAAACCTTAGGCAGCTAGTTAAATGAGAAAGTTGAATAAAAGAGAGGTTGTACCTAGATCGCGCGGTGTGTATCCCTCACACAAATACACACACATGTGTGTCGTCGATGTGAAAGAAAACAGCTGTACACACACACCCAAGCTGCAATCAGCGTCCTTAAAAACACTTCCGCCTCCGCCAACTGTTCCGGGATCAGATCAGATCTGAACGTCGTACGGCTCGGCGGGGAAGCGGGGGACGGGAGACCGATCGCAGATCAGTACTTAACGTCAGGGTAACGGGAAGAATACAGGGATGTGCACCATAGAGAGCGGGTGGCGGTGATTTAGGAAACGTAGTTCTTTTGTCTGCCATCTAGCGATGGTCGTGTGTAACTATTTTTATTGCATTTCAGCTGTTTTGACAAAGTGAAATTAAGCGTATGATGAATTATGGCTACCTGTCCACCAAAAAATTACGCCAAATGTAATAAGACGATGGTTTTTAAGTAAAAAAGGAATGGCTGCTTAGAAAACATTATGTCTTTAATGATATAGTCTCCACTACACAGAAACGCTACATTAGGTGTAGGTTAACACCTCGAGCTAAGTATCTTATTGATCTCTATCTTGGCTGACTCCTAAGTCTTCAGCAGTCATAGTGCTTCAGCATGTCTTACTGCCATATATGGATTTACCTGCATTGACACCTGGGGTGAATGGGATGGATCGTGTTTGGCTGAGCGACTGACTGTGTATATCTGGCTCAGCCTATCCGGGGGGCTGCTGGTGAAATGACCTCATCACTGTGGCTTGCTTCTGCTCACCTTGTCTGAGCACGGTGAGGCAGGCTGAGGCTGGGGTCTCCCCAAGCTCGTTACGGGAGATGGAGGAGACCCTGGATCTGCTGCCAGGTGGACACCGCGTACCTCTGTGGTCCCCCACATGCCTGGGACCACAAAACGGAGAGTCTGGCCATGACAGAAGCACTTGATTTAGAGTTTACTCACAAGTCCTGAATGCATGTTAATGAACATGTATTATCTCCAATTCAATACCTCTTTTATTACACAATCATTGTAAACAGCTGCTCACTATATATAACACTATAGTATACTTATTGTGCCGCAGTTTTAATCTGTACTGCTTGAGGTTTGGTCTGACTTGGTTTTTAGCTGCAATTATGGATAAACTTAACATTTCATTAAGCAGACACACTGGATTTTATATTTAACATGTTTATATGATATATGTTATAGGGTATTATACACATGAAGTAAGGCTGAATAAATATTTACTGCAGATTTTATATGCCTGAGTGGATGGCCCTTATTGTTTGACGCTTTATTTCTGTATAAGACCTATGTCACTTAAACGTGATGTGGTTTACAGGAACAGTTGTCTTTATGGTGGAAAAAGAGACTCTTCTGAAAGGCGAGCCAATCAAAGTCACGGTGATGTCATTAGACCTGGACGGAGATGTGGGGACTGCGACATCCCCAGAATTACATGCCAATACACCATACGAACTGCCCCTCTTCACCCCCATCTCGCTAACCCACACCTTATACACCATCCCAGTAAAGTCACAGAATCCCTGTGGGTGTCAAACACTGGGAGTGAAAGAAAGACTGCAGATGGATTGTAGATCTTTCAAAGAACAGAAAGCCTGCTGCTGAAGCAGGACCTCCCCTCATCCCAACACCTCAATTCCACCCTGAGATGTTAATCTTCCCTCCCCCTCCTTTCTCAGAACCTCGCACCCCTCCCTGCCTGCTTCGGGGGCTCTCGCTCTCTGCAGGGCCGTGCCAGACGCCAGGGCTTCTTCTGCCCGCCTTTGGACCCGAGCCAGCCCTGCAGTGACTTGTCACACTGTGATCAAAAGTGGCGAGGAATATAGAAAATGCAGGACAGACTTGCGGCGACAGGCACACGCTAGATACACTAACATTTGCTGCTTAGTCTCATACACACTCTTTATGAACATAGTATTCCAAGTAAACAGGCAATATGATAACGCATTCATGAAACAAATGCATAAATTAGAGTCTAGCATATAAAACTCTGCCTCATACACCCAAGCTGTTTTTCTCTGCAGCTAAGCATTCTACTGTAGAAGAGGACTCTGCTTTGGGCAAATATTCTTGAGTAGTGTGCTGTGCACAAAACATGTTCTGTAAATATTTTTTTCTGAGGAGAAATCTGGGAAAATTGCCTCCTTGGTGATACCCATTGCAGACATGCAATATGATATTTCAAAGAATTATGAAAGATCAATGTCCCTAAACCTCGCGAAATGCAGC
The DNA here is from genome assembly GCA_026779585.1 of Mormyrus proboscirostris. Lineage (NCBI taxonomy): Eukaryota > Metazoa > Chordata > Actinopteri > Osteoglossiformes > Mormyridae > Mormyrus > Mormyrus proboscirostris. The sequence goes on along the minus strand of JAODKF010000030.1, from coordinate 22,392,276 downwards.
TGGATTGGTGATTATAACTTCTCAAGCTTTGCTGGGGTGTTTGATGAACTTTAAACATAGCATGAAAGTTGTTTTTGCCCATAATATACGGTTCATTGACGCCCCTTGCCCCGCGCATAGTAACAGGCCATTAACCGTCATCAGCAAGTAACTCCATGTATATGTTCTGCGTCAATAATTCGTCAATTAAAAATAGTAAAAACAAACTAACAGTTCTGTATAAATAAAAAACAAAGTACAGTCTCTTGTGAAGAATTATTAGCTAGTTTGTCGACTGGCTTTGACCCCAATAGGTACACGCGAAGATGGCATTTCGATCATTGTTTATTTTGATCCTCGCTGGGTACCGTAGCGGTCCGTCTTTTTAAATCTTCCGGAAGAACTCTAGGGTATGAAATAACACAAACCGCATTCGCGCATTCTACTGGGTCATATTGATCTCCTGGGGAGAACGTTCACGTCTCCATGCTGCTGAGCAGGGTCGGGGTAGTTAGCTGTAGTGTACGAAAATGGGGCCATGGTACTCGACGAAGTATCTTTCATCCCGGCCTCCATGTACAGCTATGTCGATGTCAAAGTGCTGGCTCCTCGGGAGGCACGGCTCAGCATTCGGGCGATCAGGGCGAGAGAAAGTACCGTGATACTGTGCTGCTTCCCAAGACTGACTTTCCGATGAAACTGAGCGGTCAGAAACTACTGGATCGGGAAATAGAAATACAGAAGGTAATTCGCCGCAAATTTCATTTAAAAGACTAGAAAAAAGAACTGGGGGCATCAGCTGGTGAATAATTGTGCCTCGCTATGGCGTATCCAACTGGGATTTCTAAAAACGTGTTTTTCGGTAACTACATGAATGTATAATAAGCCAGTACTTGTGTCTTTATAGTTGTGCGGATTCTCAGAGTTGTACGCATGGCAAAGAGATCGTAAGGCAAAAAAGAAGTTTTGTCTTCATGACGGCCCCCCTTACGCTAACGGAGACCCCCACGTAGGACACGCACTGAATAAGGTACTTATACACATCCAGGTGTCTGCTCCTCATAACTGGACTGAAATCCAGCTCGATAAAGGAAAATGCGAGCTTGTACAGAATGTGTTGCTGCTCCAGCTGAAGATTTTCTTTATGAGCATTTTTTTTTCTGAAGTTTATCTGTGGTTTTCAGATCCTTAAAGACATTCGCAATCGCTTTGAGGTCCTACGAGGCAGGCACGTTCACTATGTGCCAGGCTGGGACTGCCATGGGCTGCCCATTGAGCTAAAGGCCCTCGGAGACCTGACGATGGAGGGCTTGACGCCTCTCCAGATCCGGCAGAAAGGTCAGGAGATCAGAGGCCCGAATCGGTTTCAGGTTCTCCCCAGAGGAAGAGGGGGAGAACCAAGATGAATCTATGGGGGGACTGTCGGTGATTTCTGGTTTGTGTTTTGGTATCCAGCCCGAGAGTTTGCAGAGGGTGCCATTTCCCGGCAGCGCGCCGCCTTCCAGCGCTGGGGTGTGATGGCTGACTGGAGCCACTGCTACTACACCTTCGACGGGCAGTATGAGGCTCGGCAGCTGCAGGTCTTCCAGGAGATGCACAGCAAGGTCAGTGACGGAGGCATATTCTCACAGTCGCCGTTGGGCAGGGCGGGTTCACTACTAAACCCTCTTGTCTCCTACAGGGCTTGATCTACAGGGACTACAAGCCGGTGTTCTGGTCACCCTCCTCCAGGTATAGGATGTGTTTATTCGGCATTTTAATACTGAGTCTGTTAGACACTTTCTATCCAAAGCAGCCTGCGTTGCTTACAGTTTCATCCCAGAAGCTATTTATACAGAATCTTACTGTAGTACAATAGCAGCTCTATGCTACAGTTTCCTTTTGGAAGGTTCCGCTACCCTGCTTCTCTCTCTTGTACAGCAGCGTCTCTCTTTCCTATCACTTCTCTCTTTTTATTGAGCAGGACAGCCCTGGCGGAGGCGGAGCTTGAGTATAACGCACAGCACACGAGTCGGGCAGTTTACGCCACCTTCCCAGTGAAGACCCCGCCCCCAAAGCTGGCCTCTGCTGCAGGTGGGACCTCCCTCTGCCCCTCCATGTCACGTATGGCCCTGTATATTTACCTCTGACCAGACCTACTGCCTTCCCTTGTCCATTACTCCAGAGGAATGGAGCAGTGTGGCTGTACTGGTGTGGACGACCCAGCCCTGGACCCTGCCAGCGAACCAGGCTGTCTGCTTCATGCCCAACACGCAGTAAGTCGGGGGGGGGGGGGGGTAGGAGCAGGGTTAAAAAA
>JAODKF010000030.1:22374269-22389901 GCA_026779585.1 Mormyrus proboscirostris | reverse complement strand
CCAGGAGCAGGGTTAAAACACCTCATTTGTCAACAAAACGGTTGCATGACTCCCTCACCACTTCATACTGAGAAAAAAAACGGTGTGGGGGATGGGGGGTTATTAATGACCATATTTCATACAGAGGGGCCAATCAGCTTTCTACTGTGGCTTGTGTTCCTGTGGCCCCGCCCCTGGCCATGAGGCATGTATTTATCAGAGGTGGAGATTTGAAGAGCACATATCCAGATCAAGACTTTGTTTCAACCAACCAGCTCCACACAGTGCCACAGTACTCTGTGATAGTGATTCCTTATACTCAACTGGCTGGATGAAACAAAATCTTGTTTCTTGGATTTGTGCTCTCTGCACTTCAAATCTCCACCTTTTAGTATTTATACACTGGAAACACACACTTATTGTGCTCATGTCAACAACCGGTTTATAGGACAACATATTATATAAATCAGGAACATTTTGAAGAAAAACAAATGGTAAGTGGTGGTATTGCAATTTTTTTTTCCCCCCCAAGATACTCTCTGGTAAGGAGAGTGGACAGCTCACAGCTCCTCCTGGTGGCCACTGAATCCATTAGCAGGCTGACTGCCTCTCTGGGCGTGCAGCTGGACACGGTCAGCACCTTCTCAGGTAACCCAGTACTGCGTATTGTTGTTTTTTTTGTTTTTTAACTTCACGGTTTCCCAAGATGACGGCCGCTTCCTCCGGCACCAGGCTCGGAACTGGAGGGTGGCATCTGCCGACATCCCACGATGCCCGGCAAAGAGATGCCGCTGCTCGCGGCTAATCACGTGACCATGGGCAAAGGCACTGGGCTGGTGCACACGGCTCCCGCCCACGGGATGGAGGACTTCGGGGTGGCCTCTCACTTTAACCTCCCCGTGGTGAGCTGTCTGTCTGTTTACATACCTCCTCTGATACATGACGATCGCGCTGTAAATGTTTCCATTTTTTCTACCGCAAGGAGTGTTTTGTGGATGAGGAGGCCAAGTTCACAGAGCTGGCAGGTCCTGAGCTTCACGGGCAAGAGGTCCTGGGACGGGGGACAGATACGGGTGAGAGTCGGGGCATCCGCGTGCCCACCCTTCAGCGTAGCCATGGCGACTTTGCCCGCATGCCCACTGTGACGCCGTGCCTTGGGGTGGCCTGCAGTTATCGCCATGCTGGAGGCCGCGGGGGCCCTGGTGAAGGAGGAGGACTGTGTGCACAGCTACCCCTACGATTGGAGGGCCAAGCGGCCTGTGATCATCCTGCCCAGCAAGCAGTGGTTCATCAACACGGCTTCCCTGAAGGACAAAGCCAAGGTCAGCATGGGGGGCCGGTGCAGCTGGGGGGCCGGGCTGGGGTGGGGTGGGGGGGCTTGAATTATACAGCATCGCATTTACCTTGGAAGTCAGAGCTGGGAATGACGTCACACACCAGTTAACATCGTTCCAGTAGAACGAGTCAGAAAGCCATGAGGAGTCTGCGTGTACGACCGATTTAATGAGACGCAAGTAAGACCATAAGTGTTGATAAACAGTATATAACCACCGCTTCCGCTCTGGATCTGACTTCCCGGTTCAAATTAAACGCAGCATTAGGCTACTGACATGTAACAGCTACTCTGTTACATCTTGTGAATGTCCCCCCCCCCGCCGCCTGTTACCATCATTAGCATTCATACCTCCTTTACCATTCACTCCGCCTACTGTGTTTTTCTGGCGAATGGATATAAATATTGACCAATCACAGAGGGGATGGGAGTGACCTCCTCTGTCATCCCGGAGAACTGCCTTTAGGATTGATTGGCATTTGTAAGAAACACCCCCTGCTGTGCTGTGTCGAGGTCAGGAAGAGGGGGGTGCCTGACGGAAGTGTGTGGGTGTGTTCAGGACGTGTTGCAGAAGGTTCGTGTGATGCCGGAGTCGGCACGGGGCAGCCTGTTGGCCATGCTGGATCGCAGGACGTACTGGTGCATCTCCCGGCAGCGCAGCTGGGGAGTCCCCATCCCCGTTTTCTACCACAAGGAGACAGGCGAACCACTCATCAACAGGTACCAGGCAACACTCCCGGTTGGTTTCGGCCCCGTCCTAGTCCCTGATTGGCTGTCATAGCCGCTTTCTGATTGGCAGGCATACTGTATCCCACGTGGCCACGCTCTTTGCTGAGAAAGGGAGCGACTGCTGGTGGGAGCTGCCCCTGGACTCGCTGCTGCCCCCGCAGGTGTTGAAGAAGGTGAGCGAGCAGGGCAGAAATCGCTGTGTTTCATTGTAATAAAGCCCTGTGACTTAGATTTGCGTTCTTCCTGTATGTTTGATGTTTTCGTGCGTCACGTGTGATGGGGCACGTGTGTAACCCTTATGGGTATCTGTGCGTCAGAGCAAAGCCGGCCCAGCGACGGACTACGAGCGCGGGGAAGATGTGCTGGACATCTGGTTCGACAGCGGTGTGACTTGGGCAGCGGTGCTTCCAGGCGAGTCCCGTCTGCTTCGGCTGTCTTAGGCTGTGTGTCAGTCTGAGGGCCCTCTGGCCCTGCTGTGTGTGTCAGAAACGCAGACAATGTGTGTAGGTGTGACCTTTTTGGGAGCTGGGGTTAGTGTCGGCTGGACAGCATGATCCCTCGCGCCTTTGTGACGCCTCTCCTCACCCGTTTCTCAGAGTCCGACCCCCGTGCCGATGTCTACTTAGAGGGAAAGGACCAGCTTGGAGGCTGGTTCCAGTCCTCTCTGCTAACTAGTGTTGCTATGCACAGCAAGGCCCCCTACAGGTGAGACCGTGGAACTGTACGAGTCTGCCATGTATGTGTAGTTTCGGTGGATTTTGTGGTTACGGGGTGAGTGAGTCGTCGCTGTTTTATCACTCTTGTGTCCCGTGCGTCAGGTCATTGGTGGTGCATGGCTTTGCGTTGAGCGAAAAGGGGGAAAAGATGTCAAAGTCCCTGGGAAACGTGGTGGATCCTACTGTGGTCATCAATGGGGGAAAGGTGAGGCATCGGCAGACATACAGACAGCCGCTCAGACACCTGTAACGCCATGGAAACATGCAGACACAGACAGCCGCTCAGACACCCGTAACGCCATGGAAACATGCAGACACACACAGCCGCTCAGACACCCGTAACGCCATGGAAACATGCAGACATGCGTCGTAAATGTCTGCCAGACTAACACGTTCGTTGATTTCTCTTTGCTCTGCCCCCTCTGCCTCTCCCAGGACCCCTCGGTCTCCCCCCCGTACGGGGCAGACGTGCTGCGTTGGTGGGTGGCCGAATCCAATGTGTTCTCTGAGGTTCTGATCGGACCCGCTGCGCTCAGCTCTGCCCAGGAGAACATCCACAAGGTCTGTGTAATCGCCATGGCGACAGCTTTTCCCTCTGTTCGTACTCCGCGGCGGGGATTGGCGAGGGCTGCTGATGCTCTGAGCCTAATCGCGCCCGTCTCTGCAGCTGAGGAACACGCTGCGATTCCTGCTGGGGAACCTCCAGGGCTTCGACCCCCGAACGCAGGCCGTGGATCCCAGGCAGATGCACTACGTGGACCAGTACCTGCTGCACCTGCTGCGGGAGTTTGGCATGAAGGTACCCCACCCCCCCACCACACCAGACCATAAGGCCAAGCCTCTTTCTAGGAAGAACTTTTAAGTGACTGAAGGTCACTTATGTGCCCTTTAAGGTGTCTGATGCCTACAGTGAGTTCGATGTGAGCCGGGTGGTCAGGCTCCTCCAGGCCTTCATCTCCAGGGATCTCTCCAGCTTCTACTTCAGCATCATCAAGGACAGGTGTGCATCCGCAGATACAACCGTGCGTGCCAGTGGTTTGGGATCAGACCCAGACCCCCCCCCCCCCCTCACGGCGCGTCTGTCTCCCCCACCCATGTCAGGCTGTACTGCGACGCAGAGGATTCGCCAGGTCGCCGGTCCTGTCAGACCACTCTGGAAGAGATCCTGGATGGCGTGACGCGTGCCGTAGCTCCGATTCTGCCCCACTTGGCGGAGGAGGTGTACCTGCACGCCCCGGGACACGAAGGTACGGCCGGAGCGAGCGGCCGTGGTCCTGCACGCCATACTGTTAATGCTGTATGTGTGTGACGGGGCTGGTGGTCGCATTGCAGACGGCGAGACCCTGTTCCGCAGCGGCTGGATAAAAAGCAGCTCCGTGTGGACGAAGCCCGGGCTGCAGGAAGCCGTGGAGGGGGCCTGTGCCATCAGGGACTCCTTCCTGTCCTCCATCCCTGGCCGCAATGCCGTGGAGTATGAGCTTACCATCGCCGTCGAACCTGGATTGCTCTTCGAGCTCATGGAGGTGAGCGTCTGGGTTCCTCCATTTCTGTGTGTGTAGGTCACAGAGTTCTGTGTCTCTGTCTCAGGCCAGGGCCTGATTTCTTGAAACCTTAATGCTACGTCGTATCTTGTAGCAGAGAACTTGCGAGCAATGCAGTGCTAAGGTTTCCAAACCGGGCCCTGATTCACCTCACACAGCTCAGACAGTCACATACTTAGAAATGGTGAATCAGGGCCCGGTTTTTGGAAACGCTCCTAAGTTCTGTGCTACAAGACGAAAGGGTCCGGCTGCAGTTAGTGCTAATAAAGTGTAAAAATGGTATATTTTTGAGTTATAGGCACACACTCTCGCATACATACATAGCGACACAGCAGAGATTCAAACCCAGGTCCCAGAGGTGTGAGACGGTAGTGCTAACCTCTGCCTTTCGTTTTGGTAAAGAAATTAGATGTTGCTAATCTGGTTAATTTTGTCTCTTTGCTCCTGCCGTAGTCACTACAGGAGGAGCCCACCTCGACCTGCTCCCAGCTCACGGAGCTCATGATGGCCTCCCGCACCAACCTGCTGAGCGCTCTGCCCCAGGACCTGCCCTCGGATGCGCTGACCAGCACAGGGAGCTTCCTCATCAACCTAGAGGGTAGGCAGCGCGTACGTGGGAAGGTCTGCATGGGATATGCAGCACGCGGCTGTGTCGCTGCACGAAAGCAGTGGTACATACTGCATTCCCCACACTGGTTTGCTGTTTCAATCCTAGGGAGGACACCGTATGTACAGCGAACCCATGAAGGTAGAAATGCTGTAAAAGCCAGTGAGTGACCCCTCCCTCTCTCCTCCCCTCCCCTCTCCCCTTCCAGGCGGGGAGATTCGTGAGGAGAGCGCCTACAGCATAGCAGCAGTACCCTGTCCTCTGTCACGCTGCCCACGCTGCCGCCGCTACACAGCCGAGGTACCGGAGTGCCTCTGTCCACGCTGCAAGTCTGTCCTGGGGGGTCCAAACTGAACCCCCACTCTACACCAAATCCCAACCAAGCCAGTCAGGACTGCCACCCCCCCCCCCCCACCAATGCATCTGATGCGGGCACTGCATAATCCGACCTGCCTAATGCAGGACTGCAAGTATATGTGTGATTACAGTGGTTGTCCTCACTTAATGCTGTCCTCAGGACAGGAAGTGATGGTGTGGTCAGGTAACAGTCTATACTAAGGCACTGCACTTGGACTGTCTGCTGTAGGAACTACATGAGGGGATTATTTGTGCTTTTTCTTTTCCAAAACATTATTATATATAATATATATTGCTTGTCATTCTATGTTGCCATCAATTACCTGCACTTACCAGTGAGAGAATCTGCACAGATTTTGGTTAATGGAAGCTGATTTGTATGTTTCTCCAAGTTCATTAAATTTGTCTTGTCTGTCCCAAGGATGACAGTATCTGTGACTTGATTGACATTCTGCACCTGAGACATCCAACCAAATTGGTGTTTCTAATGAAACATGCCTGCTGTCACCACAACGGGGCACCAGCAGCAGCTGGTAGTTAATCCCTCGTGCACTGTGACGTACTCAGTAAACAGAGCACATCAGCGGTGTGGCGTTTAAAGCCTCTTTATTCTGTGGATGTAAGTTTCATTTTGCAAGGCCTGGATCTACAGAACAGGAAGGCAGGGGCACAGCTAATACAGTACAGCATATAAATATTAGCAAAAAAATAAGAAATTTTACTATAATACAAGTATCTTCAGAAAGAGACAGGAGACAGAAGCCTCTGGCCAGATCGTACTTCCCCACTGGAACAACCCTGCAACTCGGGGGCAGAACCAGGAAGGTTCCACCTTTGCAAAACAGCCACGGCTCACGCCTCAGGACCCAGGGCGTCGACGGCTTCCAGCAGGTGCAGAGCCAGTGTGTACTGGGCGTGGTTCTCGGGAAGAATCTCGATGACCCGACTCACCATGCGGCTGGTGAGGGACAGGGACACGGAGGGACAGCTCAGGTCACTGGGATCCTAGAGAGGGTGACAGTTATTGAGGATGGTGCGTCCTTAATGGGATTCAGAGGCGCGTTAGACGCGCACCAGCCGCGAGCCGCTCACCATGGCCTTCAGCCACGTGCACAGCGTGGGTGGCAGCCGGGCCAGCAGCTCCATGCCAGGCCGCGTCTGTGTGTGCAGCAGTGAGTAGGAGAGCCGCTGGCCTGTTAGCACCAGCAGCTGCGAGCCCAGCACATCCTTGTCCTCCACTTCTAGCGCCACCTAGGGGGAGGGTTGTGTACTGCAGGTCAAATTCAAGCTTCCTGCCAGGCAGGGCGGGGGCGGATGCCTGTACATGCTCCCGTGTTTGTACCTCCTCCGCGCGCAGGTCCAGGCCGTGGCTGTACAGCTGACACACCAGGTGCCTCCGCAGGACGTCGGGGTTCACCTGCAGCAAGGGGGCTATGTCCAGGCACAGCGAGGCCCACGAGTTATCTGGAGGGCCCGGGCACAGTGGTGGTGGATCTGCCCCATCCACCTGGGTTTTCACCCAGGCGGTCAGCACCTTCAGGAGGAACTGCGGGGAAGGGATGGGTGTGTGAGGGAGACAAGGCCAAGGTGAAGTTCACAGGTAGTCCTGATGGAGAACCTACAAAAAGCTCAGTACTGATCTGCCCCACCAGAAGGGGGCACACTCACCTCTTGCCTTAGTGAGACGAAACTGGGGTCCATGACCCCACTAGGCAGCAGCTGTATGGAGGTCAGGTCTCTGAAAAAGGCGGTCCTTCCCTGAGGAGGGAGTGGCCAGGTAACATAGGCAGGTCCAGAAGTTTCATTCACAGTAAGCGGTGAACAAATCTAATGCAGATGCTGCACCAACAACTGGGGACTGACTGCAGCTTTGCCTTATGGGCCGGCCTTTTCTATTGGCTGTGCAGCTGTAATCTAACCTATCAGATCGATTGCCTCACCTTGCTGTCAAAGAGGCTCAGCGGTTTGACGCGGACGCCGAATGCCATGGCAGCGTGCAGCAGTGAGGCCAGCAGGCAGTTGTGCTGGACCAGGGGGTAGTGCACAGACCTCTGCTCCAACGCCAGCTCAGCGATAGAAGCCGGACCCTCGGCCCCCATCCACACCTCTTCCACGCACAACTCTGGGGGGGGCACCTCCTCTATGCCGGCGTCCGCCTGTGAGAGACAATTTAAGGGTGTGACAGTAAGGATACAGGGTGTTGGAAGTACAGCCAGTGTTAACTGCCATGTCATGTGCATTTCAGGGTGTGAAATACACAGGGTACGCATGGTCATGGAAAACCTGGGTAAGTTTTGGAATTCCTGGATAGCGAGGAAAAGTTTTAGAAACTATTCTTGTTCATTTTTGTTTCCCACTTTGTTCTGGTAATGTACGAGTGGAAGTTAAGTTAAATACTGTTCTACCTATTTTAGTTTTACAAAGTTTTGGAAAGGTTATGGGAATTTATTCTGCCAGAATTAAAATAGTTACTTCAGCATTAGTTCAAATACAAGAACTCGTGGCCATTAAGTGGAAATTAGCGGGAGAACATTTCAAGCTAGATTTAAGGAAGCACTTCTTTACGCAGCGTGTAGTCAGAGTATGGAATAGTCTTCCCGATAATGTAGTGCAAGTTGAATCCTTAGGTTCCTTTAAATCCGAGCTAGATAAGATTTTAACTCTGAGCTATTAGTTAAGTTCTCCCCAAGCGAGCTTGATGGGCCGAACGGCCTCCTCTCGTTTGTATAGGTCTTATGTTCTTAATTGGGGGAACCCTGAATACAGAATGCAGTGCTCCCCCTCACCACTGGGGGGCACAGTCTTTAGAGAGCATGCCTACCTCTACCAGGGTCTGCAGCAGTTGAGTGCAAGAGCCTAGGAAAGATGTCATGGCACCGTCTCCCATCCCCACATCCTGTACCAAGAGCAATGTGTGTTCAACACAGGCACATAAACCATTAAAGCCTTAAACACTGGGTGCATTATCCAGGGCAAGTCAAGAATGTTTATGGTCAGGCATAGCCAATCGATCACCGAAACCCAGGACACAGCAAGGTTTTCCCAAGTAAGGATGAAGGCTCACCCTGCGGCACAGCCTGTCCTTCGGGGCCTTTCCCACCTGTCACGGAGAACAAGTCAGGGGTCAAGGAGTCTGCTCGTGACCACACCCACACACACACGGCCGCACCCACAGAGAGATGACCACACCCCTCACCTTCTCCATGAGGAAGGCGGCGGCGGAGAAACGGTTGACGATGAAGGTGTTCCACATCATGATGGAGATGCCTGGAAAAAGGACAGAGCGCACTGCTGCACCAGTGTGTAACTGCAGTTCGCGACCCTTACCACATGGTGGCGTCATGCACTGGCTGAGGTTACGTGGCCAGGGGAGGATATATGGCCTCATTTAAGCCTGTGATTGAACTGGGGAGGCAGGGAGACGCACCCAGTTGGATGTGAGGGTTGGCGACCAACTTGAGGTGCTCAACAGCCCAGGAAAGGTACCGCCCCTCCTGTAGAGGGAGACGGAAACAAATTAACAGCGGTTAGCACTGTCGCCTCACACCGCTGGGACCTGGGTTTGGATCTCTGCCAGGGTTTTTGTGTGTGTGTCTGTGTGCGAGTGTGAGCAAGTGAGAGGAAGAGTGAGGCCGACCTCCGGATCCTTGTTCCACTGCACCACGTACTCCCAGCAGCAGTGAGCGAACAGGATGTCGGGAGACAGGGAGACTGGGAATCGCTGGCACACGGGGACCAGCAGCTCTGAAATACACACGCATCCATAACTGCGACACTGCAACACGATTATCTCTAAAGCTCTGTACAGACGTACCCCCCCCGCCAACTCACCGCCTGCCTTCCGGAAACTTGCATCCTCCGGATTCTTCTCGCCTTTAGAGGGGTTTTCTCGGGGTTGAGCTGTGCCCCTCGTCTCCAGGATACCCTTAAGCAGGGCCGGTTTCAGGTCCTGCCTGAACACCCACTTTGCCACGCTGTCGGCCACACCTCCTGGGCAGAAGAGGGCGACGGACGTAGCAAGGCAACTTCACTTCCAGAGACTCAGTTAGCGGGGGGGAGCATTTGGTCAGGTTCCTGACTTTGGCTTTATTTCAGGATACTTCATAAGGGAGCATTCTCTAAAAAGTAGCATGTCCCCACCTGTGCCACTCTCCAGCAGGGCCCTGACGGAGCAGCGCGCCAGGGCGCCCCCTGGTGTCCCCCGTGGGCCCGGCAGGCACAGCAGTGTGTGTAGAGCCAGTAGGTCCTCCAGTTGCCTCACACACACTGCCCACTGCTCCAGCTCAAGAGAGACAGCTTCCCAGTCCGACTGGAACTGGACACGGAAAGACTCGGAAGTACGTCCTAGCTGAGAGCAAATCCTGCTAACGTCATGTACCACTTCAAGAAAAAGTCTCGCGGTACCTTTTTCTCAGCCAGGCTGGTGATGGAGTTCTTGGCAGCTCGGTGGGAGACCAGGGCCACCAGTAGGGCAGCGCCAGCGCTCTCTGACTGGACGCACGCAGTGCGGACCTGCTGCCACCAGGGTGACACACACTGGAGGTCCCACGAATCCTCCACGGCCCCTAGAGAAAGCCAGGGCACATCACCGTAGAGAGGAAGCGTGGCGAGGGCTGCTGGCAAGTGCCACCACACACACACACACACACACACACACACACACACCGACTCACCCGTCATGGTGCTCAGGGCTGCGATGAGGGAGTGCAAGTGCCAGACAGCTTGGGGGTTCTGCAGAACCTCCTTCTCTCGGTCGAGCCACACGCTGAGGAGCAGAGCCTGGGACAATCAGAAGGGAAGTTGCCATGGTTACATCCCGACAGATGTGGCCCAAAGAATCCATCGTCACATGACTCTTACACGGCTCACCATGGCGATGGAACACAAAGCTCAGTAACACAATCAGATGAATAACCTTTTGGTCTGGATTTTGCATCCACACCCACGCTCCCTCCCCAGTTTCCCCACCCAGCTCACCAGCAGGTCCTGGGGGCTGATTCCAGTATCTTGCAGCATGTCACAGACCTTCTGCAGTGGGCTCTGTCCACACAGGCAGCCCCAGAATAAGAAGCTCCCTGCAGGACAAACACAGCCCCAGGCTCCAGTGAATCAGCAGGGAAGGTAGAGCTTAAAACAGCTGTGCCAGAATAAACCCTGGAAGAGTTGAGTACCTGCTCTCCCTCACCCTGAAGATTTCAAATCAACACCCAGCAGTGCAGGGGTCTCCAACACTTGTCCTGGAGAGCTACTGTCCAGTAGGTTCTCTCTTACCTGCCTTCTGATGAGTGACACCTGCTCCTGGTATTTACTTGAGAACAGGTGTGGCTCATCAGAAGCCTGGTAGGATAGAAAACCTACTGGACAGTAGCTCTCCAGGACAAGAGTTGGAGACTCCTGTAGTAGTGGAAAAAAAAACTCTACACTGGGCCCTGGGACAAAAATTAACCACCACCCCCCTTCCAAATTCACACCTGCCTATGCCAGTTGTAGCAGTTGCAGATGATGAAATTTAATTAGTCTCCAAATACCCCATCATGCACTGCAACAGTCAGCAAAGTCCATAACCATGCTTTTTTCCTCTAAATACATGCCTTGACCACAGACTATTACATTTCGAAATAGTTTTAAATATTGTACCACATATTTTTGGGTTATGACACCCACCATAATGAGACTGTATACATAAAAATGACAGCCACACCACATAATACTGTTCTGGTATGCTAAGGTTCAGTATACATCAGTTTGATATGCACTGGCCACACCAGGAAGAAACAGCTCAGCAACCGTGACATCTTGTAGATAAACATGATGTGGCAGCTCGACATCGCTGGGGGGGTTGGGCCCTGGGACAGCTGCCCCATCTACCAGTCACCCCTTTCAACACCCCATTGTGTGAGTACTGCCTATGTCTGTTCTGGTAAATCCAGCAAGTAATACAAGAGCAGAGTAATAATAATACAAGACCGTCGTACCCAGCTGTGTCCAGTCGGTGTTCTGGCCCCGGACGACTCGCAGGGATCTACCCTCAGCCTCCAGCTGGGACAGGAAGCTCTGCACGGGAAACTGACCCTCGGGGTCCTGGGCGAAGGACACGGAGGGGCGGGACAGCAGCTCCGTGTACCGCTGCAGGACCGGCCCAACACGGGCGAGGTCGTCGTCTAGTCCGCTGCAGGCCATCTGGTAGGTGGAGGGAATTCAGGTCAGAGTGGTGACGGGAATCGGGGGGCAGGCATGTGATTCTTACGCTGAAAAGGGGTCAGGGACGTATATCCAGGGGATGGGGGGGGTCGGGGGGGACATCATGACGTTTGGACGCCAGTACCTGGGTGAGCTTCAGGTCAGTATCCTGGCCCCTGGGGGGCGGGTTAGAGGAATGGAGCGCCATGATGTCAGTGTACATCTGCAGCAGCCGCAGCTGGGAGGAGCAGAGCTGCAGAAGGACCTCGTCCACAGCCTCAGGGTCTGCGCAGACACGCACACACATGCAAAGACCTTTATGTGAATACACCGCTGCCTGAGGGCCTGTGAGACTGACACAAACACACGCAGGTCCCTCCCCTTGACATTGAAAGTACTACCTTGCTTCTTTAAGCTGTCCAATAAGGCGCAAGTTATGTTGATCAGGGATGAGACTGGAGCTTTCTTATTGGACAGCAAGGATTCTAGTGCCTGTCCAATCAATGAAACAGGAGGGTGAAAACCTCATTTTTATATGTCTCTGAAAGCCACAAAATCCTGGCATATAACACCAGTCTACAAAGAGATGTGCCACATGGCCTGTTTCACCTTCCCACAAGGCACCCCCCCCCATGTGTGTGGATCCAGAAAGAACACTGGGTTATGTATATTTGACAAGCAAAGCTATACTAAAATATTAATAGCAGGTAATATGTTCTGCTTATAAAGCACAGAGGAGTCTGACAGCCTGTTTACCTCCAGCACACATTAAACTCAGGTAAAGGTACCTGCTCCCTAACAGGGCCCTGCCCCCGTGCCCCCACCTGTTTCTTAATGACGGGGTGCTTGATCTCCAGCAGGACACTCTGGGCTTCGCTCTCCAGCTTGTCTGTGAGATGGGGACAAAGGCAGGATGGTGATGTCATTTTATTTCCCTCATGTGTACCGTATCATTCCCTGTCATGTGCTTTCCCCAACCCCACATGACCCAATCACATATAACACCACCCCTGACATGGACCCACCCCCTCACCTGGCTCCACCCATGCTTGGCCCCACCACCTGCTTGGCCCCACCCCCTCACCTGGCTCCACCTCTCTGCTCCTCAGCAGTGAGTTGAACCTCTTCAGCAGGTGCATGTCCTTCGCTCGCTCGCTCTTCTTATCACTGCCAGGCACAAGGAGGCACTGTCAGGCGTTTGGGACGTTTGCGTGCATGTGTGTGCGTGTGTGTGGTGTGTGTGCTCTGCTCCACGCACCTGAGGGCCAGGTGAAAGGGGACCGTGACCGTCCTCAGAGCCCCGGTGGCCGGGTCGAACAGGCACAGCTGCTGGGTGTGGAGCTGCCAGCCCTGGCTGGTGACACTGTTCACGCCCATCAGCCTGTAGCCTGTGTACAGCAGCCTGCATTGACATGGGAGGGGGGGGAAGGAGAGAGATAGAATTAGCCAACTGCAGCTTGATAGCCATCATTGATAGGAGACACATACCAAGCTAACAGAGCCAATAACCAGCCATGGCTCTATGAAGAATGTTATTCTCATAACACATTTACATTAATCTCATAAAATTAAAAAATACAGCAATAATAAGCAGTGCTTCCTTTCGATCTTAATATTTATAAAAGTACAGAGGATGTGAATTCATTTATATGTGAGCGGTAGCCTTTATTTTCAAAGAGTTTTCTTTGTTAAAACCTACATGCTGTAGTCTTCGTTCTAAAGTTAGGCAATAAAACGCAGCCTAAATGCATTGTGGGTAAGCATGTGTGCGCGTGTGGGTTGTCATGGTTACCGGCAGTGCTTGCCCACGGTGAAGGCCCCCACACGGGGACCCTGCTGGGTGCCCCACACCTCCAGGATGCCGCGGCGTGGTGCGTAGATTACCAGAAACTGGGCGTGGCGGCGAGGCAAAGAGGGGGAGGCGGCCTTTTCCCGCTCACCCCGCCCTTCATTGACCTGCACCCAGCCCAGCTGGGCGTCCCGGTACCCTGTGCAAGGGATTACATTATTTACCAGACCATTTTAATCCAAAATGATGCACAATTTAGAAACCAGGGTCAAGGGCCTTGCTCAGTGGCCCCACGGTAAAATCATTCTGCCTTTCCCGGGATTTGAACAGACAACCTTCTGATCACATGCACAATGTTCTAACCCTGAATTACCCACCACCCCCTTCCCAGTGCCCCCCCCCGCCCCCTCCCTCACCCTTCCACATGCGGATGGCAATCCCCCGCCCCACGTCCAGTAGGGTGACCCGCCCAAAGTCATCAGTCACGCCGGCCAGCGTGTTGCACGGCGACAGGCAGATGGACTCCCCATGGCGCCGCGAGTCCGGCAGTCCAAATCTGCACAAAAAAGAAAGAAAGAAAGAAAGCAGCCATCTGATGACTCATGAGTCACCTTTACTCAGTCCTGATGTGACACGGTGCACAAGCATAGCAAAAACAGCAGGGGGCGACAGCCGCACGGTACCTGACAGCAAGGGGAGTGGCTGGCTCCACTTTGGGCTTCTGCTTCTGGGCCGGGTCCTCCTCGTGCTTGTGCCTGTGCTTCCAGCCGAGCCAGCCGCTGCGGAAGGGAGGAGCCCCGTCAGGCGCAGAGCTAGCGGCGCACTGACGTGCACGTTTTGGCCAACACCGATAATTTTTGTCTAACATGACTAAAATAGCACCGTTAAAAATATCAGCATAACGCCATATAGAAGGGAAAAAAAAAAACAAACAAAAAAAAAAAAAAACGGCCGGAAATATAACCCAAGACTGACACATCAGACCAACGCCTACGTCTTGATTATTAACAAATGTTGGCCAATACTGATGTTTTTACAAATATATTATGCACCTCAACGCAGAGCTGATATATACTGACTTATGCACTGACCTGGCAGCACTGAAGAGGGCAGAAGTGAGCTTGCTGGCCACAGCTAGAGCCACGTGGGAAAGGAGAGGCTGGGAACTGCCCTGCACACAAACAGACCACTGAAAGCAGGTAGTCACTGTTTAAGAAGCAGATCGATTCACTCACTCGATTCACTCACCTCTATAGCATAGTAGAATCCTGTGAAGGGTCCCCCACCCACTGTAATGTACTGGCACATGGCGGGGGGGCTGCCCTTCACAGCAGCATGGAAGCCCCCCAAGACAGAGGCGTTCCTCATCTGATCAAATACACACAGCGTCATGATGCCTAAGGGGATGAGAGAAGCGCTTAAGACACTCAGACGTGCTATCTGTGGCCCCGCCCCCTCTCCCTCTGCACTGATGCTTTGTGAGAATCTCCCACAAATTCACATCCTCAGTTCAGCCAATCACAAGCCACCCCTGTCTCACCCACGCTGCTGTGGTCCACGATGGCGTTCATATCCTGGAGACCCCACTTCTTGTAGGCCAGGGGCGGGGGCTGCACCATGTCATTTCCTGCCGCTGCAGCTGCCGTCCAATCACAGGGGAGGGGGTGAAGAAAGAAGCGGTGCATAGGAGAGAGAATGAGTAAGTAAAGGACCAATCACTGTGGAGCAGACTCACCAATCACAAACTGAACATTACAGATCAGTTTCTTTTCTCATTTCTCTCTTAATCTCTTGAGAGTGCGGTCCTTGGTCAAGCCTTTAACTGTCAAACAGAACAACCTCCTGGATCCTCTCCCGGCCAGTTTTCGTGCCCCTCCGTTGGCCACAAACAGTCACGACACTGTGGCCCGAAGTGACTTTTTGTACAGCTGGCCGTGAGGGCTCCTCTCATCCTTGAGTAATGCCCGGCAGTACCTCGTGCCACCTGGTTCCTGCATGCCCGCAGCGACTGGAAGAGGCTGAAGCCATCGATGGTGACCAGGGACGTCGGGTACAGGATGCTGAGCTCCTCATGCTGGGAGACACAAGAAAGACCCATCATTGTGGTGGAGGCGAGGGCGATGGGGAAGGCGATGCAGGAACCAGGGCGTACTGGGTACCTGCTCTGTGACCCCAGGGTGGCGGGGAATCTCATAAGTCCTGCACTTGAGCCTCAGCACTGGGTCCTCATTCAGCAACTGCGCCAGGAGCAGCACGCCACTCTGAAACGCGATTCAACACAATGCAGGATGATCACCGCACGGGAACACTGACGAACACTGACGTGCCAGTCTGCTGTAAAGAAGGCTGACTTCATTTCTGCCCTTGCTTCCCACCATTCTTTTGACTTTCTGGCTCTAAC
>JAODKF010000030.1:22318942-22338111 GCA_026779585.1 Mormyrus proboscirostris | reverse complement strand
ATCCATCCATCCATCCATCCATCCATCCATCCATCCATCCATCCATCCATCCATCCATCCATCTTCCAACTGCTTATCCTGGTCAGGTGGCGAGGATGGTGGGGCTCACATCTGTCCCTGGCAGCAGAGGGCACGGGGCCAGAGAACATCACAAGCAGAGTGCCCATCCATCTCAGGGAATTTACAGAATTTAAAAAGTTATTTTTCATAAACTTACCTCCCAAACATAACCGATGAATACATATTATGATGTCAGTTCAGCCGCAGAAACATATTAACTTTTATAAGTAAACGCACAAAGGTTGGTCTGCAGCAAGTTTATTACATCTGTTTATGTTGGATGTTATTGTACCAAATTATACCTTAGTGAGGCAAGTCCATTAGTATGTTTCCCCGATTGTTTAAAAACCATAAGAAAAAATCTCATGAATAAATAACCATCCAAACAATGTCAACCAGTATCTCCACATGGAGCATAAATGTGACATTCACAAACCTTTAAAGTCTTTTTAGTTGTTTTTTTTCCCTAAGGCCTCACAGCAGCTACTCCAATGTCAATAAAAGTTAAGATATCCATTTAATGTATAAGCTTTTTAATCTGGCTTTTGTGAGGAAAAAATGGTATGATCTCACTCCCATGGTCCACTCCTTCACATCATTAGGAGAGTCCATCAGTACTCATTTACTTTGTTCTCTAGGGCTTGTTGTACCATCCTAGGTGGTACCGTCCTGGTTGAGGGCAGAAGAGGCTGAATGCCTGGGTGACAAAGGGGAACCCTTCCTCAAGCTACGACAAACCATCCCTCATTTAGAATCACGTCAGCATGTTGGGAAGTGAGATACACACCACAAGTCCGTGTGAAATACTTTATGATGCCTTCATAAAAAAATTAAGCCAGCAGAGTATCTCCTTTTATCTGATGAGATCAGGGGTTGAGATCACATAGGACGAGATTAACATGAATTTTCAACCAGGGTCACCAACTATTTGTTTCTAGGATCTAGAAAGTTCTATATTCAAAAGCAAAAAAAATGGGTATTATAATTTGACCCTAACTTTTGGTAGCTTTAGGATCTTGGGATAGAGGGAGGAACGTTATTCAGTACAATATTATCCATAATATCAGTATAAGTATAATCTGGCTAACATAACAGAGAAATAAGATGGATAACATACTGACAACAAAGAGAATGATTCCAAAGGGCCTAAGGTTACAAGTTCATCATTCTCTGGCTCCTGAGGTAAAAAAAAACAAAAATGCTCCACTTTGACGGATGGGTGAAACAGTCCAAGGGAGGTATCCTGCAGCCTGTACGTGTTCACATACTTACAGTGGTAGCTTTCCATACCAATCTCATTATCTGTGCAATCTGCATTGGTAACATTTATCGCAATTTGGTGCCGCTATTCCTAAAAATACACTGCAATGTGGTCCTCCTGAAATTTTCCCCTTTCCCCACCAGAAAAGAAGTTCAGTTTGTTCACATAACTCTATACAAGCATAGAATAAGCTACTCCAGAGTCCAGTCAGATGCGTGAGTGACACTTTAAGATATTGGCTAAATAATTTATATTCTGTCAATCAATAATATGTTTGAGTCAAAATCAATAAGGATTATTGCAGAGCTGCACAAATTTGGCAGTGGTTGTTATATGATTGAAATGGGACCACCGATATTTCTAGCACAAATTACTAGCGAACTACTTAACAAAGACTTAGGGAGCCATGGAAGGGAAAGAGTTTTTTTTGTATTCAAATTGTCCACAGTGGTAAAGAGAATATATAATGCGCATACCATTCACATTCCCTTTGTCAACATAACATCGTGACGCATTAACCTATGTAATGTCACCCCGGTTCATAACACATCAGTAAAATTATACATTTGTCAAAACATTTTCCACCACCATGATTCCCGACATTTTCCTTCCCCGCCTTAACGCCTCGGCATGTCGTGACACGTGTACTGTCATCGGGTCACTAAATTCAATGCCATTCTGATTCCTAATCACATTGAAGTCGTCCTCCTTAACTAGAGATGACACGCGTACGAAAAACAAGCACAATAAGCACCTTCTACACCTTCTACTTCGAGCGTACAGCGGCCTCCTTATGTGGCCCCGCCTACGCCCGTCAGCTGATCGCAGAGGCGGGGCCACGTCGCCGGACCGGATGTTGATATAGAGTCTGCGGGAACAGCTGAGAGAGAACAACAAAGCGGCAGCTACGCTGATAAGCGGAAAAAAACGAGAGTCAGGGGACACGTCGCGAACGGTGGTGTTTGTCGAAGAGAAACAAATACTCGAAAGTGCCAAACCCCGGCGAGAAATAGCCGAGAATCTCCCCTTAAAAATCAGACGGAGAGGTGAGAGTGAAAGGCGCGGGTCTGCCTGCTTGTGTGTCAACAGTAGCGCGTTAATCGTTGGAGTCCAAGGTATAAAGAGGGAAGGCTTTTCTGTAGGTACTTCTCACGGCGAGAGTGGGAATTACCACTTGCTTATTGGTGCCAGAGCGCATACTTTCTGTCCTGACGTTAACTTTTGAGAGCTAGTCGACGAAGCTCAGTTTCCCCTTCCGACGGCCGTTGGGTGTCTCGAATACCCGGCTCGCGAGCTCGCAGCTGCCAGTCGCGCGCTGACTGTCCTGCTCGATGCTTGCGAGCCTGTTTCTGATTTGGGGAACTGCAGAAACTGGATATCGTGTTCACGTCGTTCATTTAATCCGATTGTGCGCTACTTTAACACGGCCTTTCTAGACAGTCGACTTTACACTGCCTCTGTCGCGTTTTTGTTGTTTGGTGTCAGATCCGTATGGTTGTGTAATCGTTGACCCAGCTTATTGATGCGAGTCTCCCAATTAACTGGAATTGAGTTATATTCATATTTGTTCGGGAACATGACCTAGACCCGTGTTTCTAAATGGACGCGAACCACGCTGCTGTTTTGGCTCAGATCGGCTCCCTCCACGACTTCACAAGGTTATCGATATATTAGGTTATATACTATAGTACTGCTGTGTGTATTGGTGAAGACGACGTAAACTTTTGGTTGTTTTCAGCTCGTCCGCCTTGAGCTCCGCAATTCTGGCGCAGTCGTGAAGGCAAGTGCCCTTGTTTTCTAACGAGCCCTTTAAATGCATGCGGTGACCTTTGAGCGCTTTTTAAGATTCATACATTCAGAATGTAACCCAAAATGTTTCGAAAATTGCACGTATTTTTTGAGGGCAGATGTGCTTCTGTTCGATTCCTGAGTATTACTGCCTTTTCTCCACCGATACCACGATTTCAGCTTCTTTTATTTTAATTTGCTTAATGTGACTATTTTTATGTAGTGGACTGTTTTAATAAGGTACACTACTGCTGTTCTTTTTTTTTATATCACGGAGGAACTTTCTTGTCATCTCTGGCAATAGGGATGAGTGTTAGGTTGTGAAATTATTGTAAAGCCAGTGTGGACTCCACACCAGGTCCGTGCCCTGTGGTGCTGCCTAAGGTCTGTAGCTCAAGCTACAGTGTTATTGAGACACACGCAGCTTAATTTGGCAGGGCAGCTGTCACACTTACCGTGCAGTAATAGTCACAAATGCATGACACATTGTTCTCTGAAGATAAACAGTCCCAGACACTGCAGTGTGACATCGCAGTCACTCAGACCGGAGAGACGTCAAGCCTGTGGATGTTACATGCCAGTGTTCGTCAGGGTATGTACAGCAGTGTAGCCCAGTAAAAGTACCCTGTGCAGCTGTCTGAGAGCAAGACGGTTTCAGCTGCAGTCTCCAAGGTAATAATAGCATCACTGATGCTATTAATAACTCCTGTGTGGAGATGAGCAGCAGCGGGGCAGTTGGCCGCCATTGTTTAGGATCTGGCTGCCATGGTCAATGGGTGCATCGTAGGTTAAAGAAACTGATATGCAAGTTTCACTTTTTATGGTTTAATGTTCAGTCTCCATTTGTTAATAGAATGCAGGCATCTCTTGACATTGTTGGAGCAGCAGCGGTATGTGTGTGTCTGGGAGGGTGGGTGGCTGCCAGAGCTCTTTGTTCCGGGCTCCCTGGCTGGATATACAGTCCAGTGAGTCATCGCCCCCTTCTGGACGCGTCTCGCACAGGCAGCACATTTTGGTATTTCATCTGGAAATGCAACTTTGGCTGGCTGCCTTGGTATTTCTGGCCCATGTGTTTCTTTGGTCCTCCTTGTGTATGGTGCGGCCTGCTGTGTGGGTAAGCACCCTAATTCCCCATCCGTTGCACTCTGTGCCTGCGTGTTTCTCTTTTTCTCCCTTTACTGAAGCATTGCAAATGGATATCTGCAGCCTGTAGACTGCAGCAGTGGTGGGTGTTTTTAGAGCATGATAGGGCAGAGTGGCGTACACACACACAGTTAGGCCTTATTCAGAACTGCAGTCACTGCAGTATAATGATTAGCACCATGTCAACATACAGCATGCTGCTCCATAGTAATCGGGTGTGCTGTGTTACTAGACTGGACACAGTAACAATGTAGGCTGTCAGCGGACAAATCAAGAAAGCAGGCAGGCTTTAGCTTGTCCAGTACATTCTGTGCTCTGTCTGTTTGGCAGGTACTGTGTGTGCATGCAAGAGACGATGTTGTAATCAGAAAGTAGACTAGACTAAGGCAGAATGATAATAACTGGTGGCAGTTTATCTGCACGGTTATGTCTCTTGGTTTCAGTCCACATGAGGCTGGGTGGCCTTTCAAAAACAGGAAATGGCACAATTCAGTACATCCTCAGACTAAAAAAGCAGCCGTGTTACTCACTGCGGTGACGTGCTCTGGTCCGCGGTGCCAGTGTCCTCTGTATGCTGATCCCGCTGCTCTTTCCCAGGGACATCCGGGCCAAAGAGAAAGCAATGGGGCGGATCTTCTTGGACCACATCGGCGGAACACGCCTCTTCTCCTGTGCCAACTGCGACACGATCCTGACCAACCGATCTGAGCTCATCTCCACACGCTTCACTGGAGCCACGGGCCGCGCCTTCCTCTTTAACAAGGCAAAGGCCAATTTACCTTCTACCTGTCACTGGAGAGCATTGTCCACATCACTGCTTCGACAGAAGCCGTTCACAAGGGCATTTGATACATCAACCTGATAGACTGGGCTACCTCTGGGCACATTACGCTTTGGCACAATAAACCTTGCATAGCGAGAGAATTGAAATGTCATAACTGTATTATTTAGTTATTTGTCCAAAGCACCTTATAATTTTGGTACACTTGAGGAAAAAAAATCTGGAAATTATTGCTAAATTGATTGTTCAGTACCTTGCTCTGGGGTAAAGTACTAGGCTATGTCACATGACTGTAGCCTGTTCATGTTACACTCTTACTATCTTAATAAGGATGCTTTTCAGGGAGTCAGTGTTAGGGTGGTTAACTCTGGGCCTTGGTTGACTTCAACCAATGTGCTTTATTGGTGTAATGTTTTGTATTGCATGTTCCTTCTTGGTGTACCAGGATTAAGTCAGATACCAAATACAATTGATTGAGGATGAGGTGTGTAAAAATAAATGGCTGGCTGTCGTCCCCAGGTGGTGAACCTGCAGTACAGCGAGGTGCAGGATCGTGTCATGCTGACAGGCCGGCACATGGTGCGTGATGTCAGTTGCAAGAATTGCAACAGCAAGCTGGGCTGGATCTATGAGTTCGCCACGGAGGACAGCCAGCGCTACAAGGAGGGCCGTGTCATTCTGGAGAGGGCACTGGTCCGGGAGAGCGAGGGCTTTGAGGAGCACGTCCCCTCTGATAATTCCTGAGTTTGACCCCCCCCTACCCCCTACCCACCGTCATCGCCGAAGCAACCCTCACACTCTCAGAAATCACTGCCACTTAGCTTGGTTGCCCCAGCCTCACTGCAGTATCCTGCTGCCCCTCCCCTCCCTCTCCCACCATCTTCTGGCCAACCAGAGACTCAGACTGGCCCCAACCTAGCAGCTCTCTTACATGCATACAAGCACCAGCACGCTGTACCTGCATGTGTGTCCGGTACACCATTACCAGACACACTCATGTACACTCAGGCCACCCCTGCGGAACTGGTTATATGCACAGCATGCACATGCACACACGGTCACAAGATGATCTTGGCAGATAAGAGAACATGACTTACACATCGATCTGCACTGGTGCCCTGCTGTTTTTGTATGACATCAACATTCTGCGTTTACACTTATTCTGCTCTCAGCCTCTCGTAGACAGTATGATGAAGTGAGGCACAGGTGATTCAGTTGGCTGTTTTGTATTCATCTTGCCCCACCCCGGTCTCTGTTTTCTGTTTACTCTGCTCCTGGAATTACATGGCTGGACCCGCATGCATAGCCCCGCGTGAGGCTGCACTCTGGAGCACACTGCAGATCGCACTGCGTGCTGTGGCCCACTGTCTTTCAGAAAAAGAAAGGTTCTGTTCATCAGATAATTCAGTTCAAATCGCTTAGAAATGTAAACGTTTTGAAAAGAGAAAGTTCTAACTTTCTTCACTTCACTGAGCGAACGGATATCCCTTTAAAGCCACTGTGTGCAGAAACCGGTACTGAAATCCTCCTTGTTCCTCTTACTCCCGCTTAACCAGCATTGGAAAGTTTGTCTTTTCCGTGAGGGTCTGTCTGAGAGATGCATTTTAGCAGCATGGCACCTGTGCCTGCACATGACTGGGACCAGCCTTTCCAGTAAGGTAACAGCTGTGGCACGCCTGTGAGTTCGGAGGGCAGGTCTTTGCCGTTAGTCTCCCGATCACGTTTGGATTGCAAATGGAGGCCTCCAGCTCATCCTCTGAATGCAGTGTGCTCACTTCACACAGCCCATCCTACTGCTGTGGACACAAGTCATTCGTCTTACCTTATTTTAATAATTGTGATTATTAATGGTGTTTTACTTTCCTTGAGAATATAAATCAGATCTTTTTTCTTTTCCAAGTTTTGTTCTGTAGTGATTTTATCAATAAATTGAATAGTCATGTCTAAAAAAACAGCAGGTACCTTGGTTTTATGCTCTGGAGTTTTGCATGGTCGTGTACGCGAAAGGGCAGGTGGTCCAGTAGAATGAAATCAGTCTATACACTAAGACAATGCATCTCCCCACACTGGATGTACTGATGACATTTCAAAGGTTTCATAATGTTTGTTTTCCAACGCAGAAGAAAAGTGACCTCCTGGGACCTCAGTCACATAGTTGGATTTTGGGTTAGCATGATACCTTAAATCTGACAAGTGAGTCTGAGCTAAATGTAAGGGCACAAAGATGAGGTTCATTTACACTGGGATACCTTAATTCCAGCAAGTTAACTCATGAGCCAACAAATCTTGCCCCTGTTCCCTCTATACACAGTTTTTGCTTCCGCAGTAAGTGCATTTGTAAGTGACAGGATTGCTTTTTAATGAATTGGGGTTCGTGCGTTAGCAGGGCTGTGATTAAAAAGATGAAGATTCAAATCCCCGGATTGGCGGAATGACTTCACCGGACCCTAAACTTCCAATTTCTCCAGGGATCTTTGTATTTATATAGATGTTTTAAAGGGGTGTTTTCTACTCGAAGGAGACTGGTGAGAAAGTCGCCTTGTTTGATTTTTGTCTTTATCACCCGAGTGTTTCATATTCCATCTGTGTCGTGAATCCTGATCGCAGTCACTGGCTGTTTTACGGCAACTGGTTTGTCTCATGTGGTTGAACAGGTAGCATTTTCCTACAGTGGAAAATAATGCAAGTCCCCACCATATTCAAATTACTGCAAAACCATAATTTTTCGTCTGCTCCGCATACTTAATATTTGGTTTTAAATTTGACAGTTAAATGTGTCCAGTAGATGGCGACAGAGGTTAGCGACAAGATTTGTTAATCGTTTATTTCATTACTGAATAGCTCTTTAAAGTAATTAAAGCTTTTGATTGGGATCACTTTTGTACTCTGAACACTCAAACTTTTGTTCTCCAATATGAGGTATGACTTAGGTCAATAAATGCACATGGCCTGTGTGTTTTTTTTTTTTGTAGTTTTTCTTATCTGGGTGCAAACTTCAATACGAAGTGCTGTAAAGTCTTAAGAAGTCTATTAAACAGGCCACATTTGTTTTAAAAAAACACTAACATTGCAATTGCCAGACATCATAACTCTTATCAGCCATCGAATGGCAGTTTTTTCACTGCAAGTGTGTGTTCTGGTGGGCTGGAACCTTACAGCCATAGTTATATGCACATTGTGACATTGGAAACATAAAGTTATGTTTTTTATATATAAATATATTTATAGATAAAGTTATGTTTTTAAATGAAAAGTAACATGATTAAATACCATTATGGATTAGTACAGATTTTCATTTACCAAACTTCCTCTGCTGGCCCCTGGAGGATGCCCCCCCCGATCCTCCCAAGGTTTCTTCCTACTCATGAGCTTTACCTCATCATTGTAGCCTCTGGCGTGTTCTCTGGGTGCACTGGGAAGGAACAATGTAAAAGACATTGAGACAATGTAATATTGTAAAAAATGCACTTTGAATATACCGTATATCCGAATGAGCTTCTGCCAATATTATACTAGTAGCACCTGCATGGAATCTGCATGGTGCGTTAGATACATAATCTGCATCCCAGAGGCATGAGCAAAGTAGTCGTATTCTGACAGGTAAAAAATAAATCATCATCAACACAACATTAAATGCTGACCCACTGGAACAAAGATCCCACATGTTCATCTTTCCTGGGTAATTTAAAATGCTGAAAATACAAACAACACTATCATACACTATATTGTTAAAAGTATTGGGACACCCCTGCAAATCATTGAATACAGGTGTTCCAATCGCTTCCATAGCCACAGGTGTATAAAATCAAGCACCTAGACATGCAGACTGCTTCTACAAACATTTGCAAAAGAATGGGTCACTCTCAGGAGCTCAGTGAATTCAAGCGTGGCACCGTGATAGGATGCCACCGGTGCAATTAGTCCATTTGTGACATTTACTCACTACTAAATATTCCACGGTCCACTGTTAGTGGTATTATAACAAAGTGAAAGCAATTGAGAGCAACAGCAACTCAGCCATGAAGTGGTAGGTCATGTAAAACCACAGAGCGGGGACAATACATGCTGAGGCACACAGTGTGCAGAAGATCCCCAACTGTCTGCAGAGACAATAGAGCTACAGACCTCTAAACTTTGTGTGGCCATCAGATTAGCTCAAAATCAGTACATAGAGAATTTCATGGAATGGGTTTCGATGATTGAGCAAGTGCAATGCAAAGTGTTGGGTGCAGTGATGCAGTGGTGTAAAGCACGCCGCCACTGGACTTTAGAGCAGTGGAAACATGTTCTCTGGAGTGACGAATCACGTTTCTCCATCTGGCAATCCAATGGACAGGTCTGGGTTTGGCGGTTACCAGGAGAATGGTACTTGCCTGATTGCATTGTGCCAAGTGTAAAGTTTAGTGGAGGGGGGTTATGGTGTGGGGTTGTTTTTCAGGAGTTGGGCTTGGCCCCTTAGTTCCAGTGAGAAGAACTCTCAATGCTGCAGCATTTAATGCTCCCAATTGACTGGCCTGCACAGAGCCCTGACCTCAACCCGATAGAACACCTTTGGGATGAATTAAAGCAGAGACTGTGAGCCAGGCCTTCCCATCCAACATCAGTGCCTGACCTCACAAATGCTCTCCTGGAAGAATGGTGAAAATTTCCATAAACACACTCCTAAACCTTGTGGAAAGCCTTCCCAGAAGAGTTGAAGCTCTTATAGCTGCAAAGGGTGGGTCAACTCCATATTAAAGCCAATGTATTAAGAATGGGAAATGAGCCTCTACTGAGTGTCTGAGCTCCTCAGACAATCTATTAAGTTGAGTCTGGTCTCTCCAGGAAGGAAACTCATTCCTGTTGCTTGTATCCAACCTTAGTGTCTACTTACTTTACACTCTGTAAACAAATACTTATGATTAGATGTTTAAAAGTTGTTCACAAAAAATGAAGTTAAAATGATCTCACGTTGGTGTTGATGCATATTAGCTCAGCCGTTTCAAAACCTCTCCTGAAATCACCACAGTACCTGCTGCAACCATCCACTACACCCATGGATTTTTTGACTCGACCACTACCCTACCATGTTTGGCAAATCAATATCCCATTCAGTTATTAAACAAATCAAATTCATGAATTAATAGAGCAGGTCTCCAATTTAATTCAATTTAATGAATGTATAGAATGGCTGAGGTGCCCCTGAGGAAAGGTTTGGGAACCGAAGTTTGTTCAGCCATTCAACAAGGTATCAGTATGTTTTTGGAAAACAGACAAAATGCTTGTTTATTTCTTATCATGTTACTGTTAATTTGCTTATGTTATAATGTTAAATTGTGTTTTATCTGATAAATTATGTAATTACTACCAAGATGAATAGACTAAGACTTTTGCACAATACTATATATAATAATTTCTTTCAAAATTTTGACGATTTATACTGACCACAATGTAGCCAACCAATGACTAAATCTCAATTTGTGACACTTTGGCTGTTTGATCTGCCTTTTGATAGTGTGTGAGAGACAGTCGGTTCAACACCTGATAATTACTCACAGATTTTATGGGTATGTGCTCTGATGCCCTATGCGTTCATTGCCGGCAATACAGTGGGGTCACAGAGTGCAACAATGCAAAAAAAAGAGCATTATTTTATGGTTCTCAACAGTGTGTCTGAAATTATCATGCAACTGTAATAGATTTAAATATCTTAAGAACAGGTAGACAAATTGAGTCACTGTTTATCCTGTACTGTACCAAGGACAATGTACTAGCTTTTTCGGTGTCTATGTTATACAGCATTGTGTGACCTCTGCCTGCTGTTGACTGCAAATCAATGAGGACCCCAGCCCTCTGATGGTATTACACAGGTTGAAGAATCACACAATACAAGAAACAAAGCTGTAAATGTCTGTGTTTAAAAACCAAAATCGGTAAAAAGAAAGACTTGTCAGCCAGTGAGAGAGTGAAAATGGTGCAATTATCAGCTGATGGAAAAACAAAACTGGAGATTTCAAGAACATTACACATTACGCAGAGACCACTGAACTGTGGAAAAATCACTGATCACAATCTGCAGTCTACAGCTTCTTTCATTACATTTAAAAATCTGTAAGCCTGGTGATGAAGGTTCTTAAAATGACAGAATTTTTTTAAAATTATATATTTTATTAAGAATTTTAAATCATAAAATACAATCTCTCAAAGTATTTTATTACAAATTACATCTGTTTTTTCCGTCAGGCAAAATATAAACTACAAAACACTCAAACGTAAATAAACATAAATTATGGAAGTAAAATCTGTCTCATCACAATTTGAATTTTATATGCCACTGAAATTCTAACATTGAATATTTATGCATTGGAAATATGCATCAGAAATTTGAATTAGTCTTCAAATTTTCTATAATGCAGTTTCCCTACTATTTTTCCATGTTCACAAATTCACGATAAATCAAATTCGGGGTTTGAACATTTCAAAGTTGCTCCAATTCGATGGTCCGAATT
Organism: Mormyrus proboscirostris; assembly: GCA_026779585.1. Lineage (NCBI taxonomy): Eukaryota > Metazoa > Chordata > Actinopteri > Osteoglossiformes > Mormyridae > Mormyrus > Mormyrus proboscirostris. The sequence goes on along the minus strand of JAODKF010000030.1, from coordinate 22,326,590 downwards.
TACATGCAAAAATACGAGGTTAAAACACGAGTTATACCTACATCCGGGATATCAAGTCTAAGCGATCGAATCTGTGGCTGCGTGTCTGCGTGTTTGACGTGACGTGGAGCGAGATCTGCCGGGGTGGAGTATAAAGTCCAGTCAAGTAGTCTGCGAGACCTGACTGCAATGCCAGCAGGGTATAGATAAATCTATACAATATCACCTGCATGCACTTTACTTCTTTTACAATAACCAACTCCTGATCCAAACTGTTAGCATTGAATACAAATAAACTATTGTGTATAGTGAACGTGTGTAAAAAGATAGGTGCCAGGAAAAAGATCAAATACACGTATTCAAGGATAAAACGTTTTTATTGCCATGTACTGATTACAATGCAATTCTTACCTGAATGCCTTCTTCACCGACTGGACGAGTAAACAAAAAAAGCAGCGCAACATTACAATAACTAACAATAAATAAACCACTAACTTAAGTATACTATTAGAGCATTTAACATTTCTGTCATTTATTTAAACTTTATTTTACCAATTAGCGGAAAACCAGTTCTCACTGCTTTACGTGATATTTGGAAGAAATAGCAGATAACGCCTCGGAACTACCTGGGATACAAACGTCAGGACGGGAACGCATTGCTCTGAGCCAGTGCTGCAAGCGGCAGCATGAAGTCGAACGCAGCCACAGATTCGATTACTTAGCCTTGGTATCCCGGATGTATAACTCGTATTTTTTCGGACCATCGAATTGGAGCAACTTTGAAATGTTCTCTGAATTTTTTAAACTTGATTTTTTTGTAATTCGTATCTTTAAACCCTGAATTTGTTTTATTGTGAATTTGTGAACATGCAAAAATAGCAGTGAAACTGCATTTTAGATAATTTGAAGACTGGTGCATATTTCCAATTCATAAAAATTCAATGTTAGAATTTCAGTGGCATATAAAATTCAAATTGTAATGAGACAGGTGTATGTCCATAATAAATACATTTAATTGACATGCTACCCATCTCTTCCAGTAAGTAAATGCTCAGAACACGCAAGGTACGCATTCCAAGTTCCTTCGATTGATGGCATTTACCCAAGCTGTCCGTCCCTTTTTTGTTAGTTCTTTGGTTTCATTGCCTTGATTTTTACTAACAGAGGGCAAACAAAATAAATTAAGATTTGGGATTTTCTTTGCCGCTAGATTTTGCGACTTCTCAGAACCCATTAGAAAAAACCTGCCTCTGTGTTTCTTGTTCCCGAGTAGACTTTTAATAAATTGCATTGCTATTTATACATTTTGCATATGGTTTCACAATCTTACCCATTTAGACAATAAAACGTCCCTTGCATAATGTCATCCATGTTAGCATTTTTGTTTTTAAATATTCATTTGAATCGCTTAAATTGGTGTTTTGTTACCATATTAAATAAATATATCATTTAAATGATTATTTAAAAAAGTAATTGTCATAAATATGTCATTTAAATGGCACCAGCAACCATTAAAAATGTCAGTGACCCATCAAACTCGGTGGGAAAACCTAACAGCTGAATTGGTTACTAAGTCACAGCAGGTCGATCTCATCTAGCCGATTGAATTCTCACGTATAACCCGTTTTGTCTGTTGTTTCAGAATAACTACAGTCGAGGCCAAAACGGTTTTGTTTTCACAAAGTTTGCTGCTTCGTTGTTATATAATTACAATCTAGTTACGGGCTTTTCATAAGTCTCAAAGGATTTTATTGACAGTTACATTAAGTGTATGCAAAAAGAGTCAATATTTGCAGTGTTGGCCATTCTTTTTCAAAACCTCTGCAATTCGCCCTGGCATGCTGTCAATCAACTTCTGGGCCAAATCCTGATTGACGGCAGGCCATCCTTGCGTAATCAATGCTTGGAATTTATCAGCATTTGTGGGTTTTTGTTTGTCCACCAGCCTCTTGAGGATTGACCACAAGTTCTCAATGGGATTAAATTCTGGGGAGTTTCCTGGCCATAGTCCCAAAATGTTGGTGTTTTGTTCCCTGAACATTCCCTGCATTCATATGCAGTCAGTTTTCACTTTTGCCTCATGGCGCGGTGCTCCATCATGCTGGAAAAGGCATTGTTCATCACCAAACTGTGGGATGTTTTGGTAACATACTTTATTCATGGCTGTTTTCTTAGGCAAAATTGTGAGTGAGCCCACTCCCTTGGCTGAGAAGCAGCCCCACACATGAATGGTCTCAGGATGCTTTACCGCTGGCATGACACAGGACTGATGGTAGCGCTCACCTTTTCTTCTCTGGACAATCTTTTTTCCAGATGCCCCAAACATTTGGAAAGGGGATTAATAAGAGAAAATGACTTTACCCCAGTCCTCAGCAGTCCAATCCCGGTTCCTTTTGAATATCAGTCTGTCCCTGATGTTTTCCTTGGAGGGAAGTGGCTTCTTTGCTGCCCTTCTTGACACCAGGCCATCCTCCAAAAGTCTTCACCTCACTGTGTGTGCAGATGCACTCACACCTGCCTGCTGCCATTCCAGAGCAAGCTCTGCACTGGTGGTGCTCTGATTGCGCAGTTAAATCAATTTCAGGAGATGGTCCTGATGCTTTCTGGACTTCCTTGGGCACCCTGAAGCCTTCTTCACAACAATTGAACCTCTTTCCTTGAAGTTCTTGATGATCCGATAAACGGTTGATTTAGGTGCAATCTTACTAACAGCAATATCATTGCCTGTGGAGCCATTTCTGTGCAAAGCAATGGTGACTGCATGTGTTTCCTTGCAGGTAACCATGGTTAATAGAGGAAGAACAATGATTTCAAGCACCACCCTCCTTTTAAAAGCATCCAGTCTGCTATTCTAACTCAGTCACCTGTGTTAATGAGAGAATCACTGAAATGATGTCAGCGGGTCCTTTCGTGGCAGGACTGAAAAGGGGTTTTTGGGATTAAGTTCATTTTCATGGCAAAGAGGGACTTTGCAATTAATTGCAATTCCTCTGATCACTCTTCATAACATTCTGGAGCATATACAGATTGCCATCATAAAATAAGTAGACTTTGTGAAAATTAATATTTGTGTCACTCTCAAAACTTTTGGTCACGGCTGTAGATTACTCAGCTCCACTCATGATATAATATATATCATGATATTATTAGAATTTCCCAAAAAAAGGAATTTCCCCACGGGGACAATAAAGGGTTCAATTATTATTAATTATTATTATTATAACAATAGTATATCGTGGCGTACCGTAGTCCCCCATATCCACGGGGGAAACGTTATCCCCCGTATATGCGGGAACTGTCTAGAACGTGTTGTAATTTTTGCATGGTGAAATGTATGCAAATAACTATAATGGTCTGGAAGGTGCAATTCAACCACGTCTGATTTGTTTGATTTGAAATTGTAAATCATGGAGCAGAGGGGTATATCAAGGAAAATGTGTTTTTGTCCCAAACATTATGGAGGGCACTGTAAATGACAATTTTAATGAATTTAAATAATCATTTAAAAGATATATTTATTTAATGAATATTATCACAAAACATATATAATATAGGATAAGGATCCACCAGCTTGGAGCCATAGTGATCATATTTGCACTATATTTTCAGACACTTTTTATATTATTTATGAGTTCCACTTGTTTTGTACAATAACGTTTTGATCCTCGCTCCCATATCCGTTTTCTAAAAAGCTTCTAAATTTTCAGAGACATTTTGGACACGCAAAAGCAATGCGCAGTCTCCCACAAGATGCGTGACACCGAGGTGGGTTTGTTGTTTGGAACTGTAATACACCACAAAGATCGCTAATCGTTAATTATTTATCCTACTGAAACTTGAACGTATCATGAATTAAGATCGATACAAAGCATTCGTGTCTAATTTCCTAATGCCTGTAAATCCAGCCGATATCACGCAACCACTCGTAAAACTTTCGTTCAGTTAGGCTGACTAAAGGTCAGTGCTGTACCGGTGATGAGTACCCTCGAAGTGACTGTACTGGTTGAACCGGTCATACCGGTGATCATAAAATGTATATTTCGACAAGAATGATCGCGTTGTTGCCGGCGTCAGTAGGTTTTTTAGGCGACTTGCAAATTGAAGTCCCTCGACGAAACATGACTTGGCAGTTTCTAAGGAAAATGCGAACGGGATCTCCGTAGTCATATCCAAGGTCGCCGACAAGCGAGGTAAAGGGAGAAAGGGTGACGGTGCATCTAGACGTACTGGGTGAGGCACCTTTGTCACTCCGGACTTACGTTTTCAGCGGAACAGGGTCTGAGTTTTAGGGAAAAGAAAACAGTACACTAAGGAATTTCACAGCGCGTATATCCGAATCATTATCCATCCCCATTTTTTCGTTATCGCTCGATGAAGCTAAGGCAGAGGAAGAGGACGCACTGAGATAACTCAAGTTAAAAAGGGATCTTCATCGGCATCAATGGGGCGCTACACCGGGAAGACGTGCCGCCTGATTTTCATGATTGTTCTCACGGTGGCGTTTTTCTTTGCAGAGATTATCGCCGGATACATGGGAAACTCTATAGCGCTTGTGTCGGATGCGTACAACATGCTGTCGGGCCTTCTGTCGCTCATCGTGGGTCTTGCATCGACCCGCCTGTCACGCCGACCCCCGTCCGGCCGCAGCACCTACGGGCTGCCCAGGGCTGAGGTGGTCGGCGCCTTGGCCAACGCTGTGTTCCTGGCCGCACTTTGCTTCTCCGTTTCACTTCAAGCCTTACAGGGGCTGGCCGATCCGGACATAATCTTCGACCCTATGCTGGTGCTGATCGTAGGCGCGCTGGGTTTGCTAGTCAACGTGGTCGGCCTGTTTATATTTCAAGACTTCAGCTGCTGTCGCCGTGGGAAGGGGCGGCGAAGACGAGGGAGCCGCGAAGGGGCACCGCAAGAAAGCGAAACGAAAGACGAGGAGAGCGAAGCAGGTGCTCTGAAATGTCCATATTATTAACGTATTTCTAAAATGCACTTCAGTTTCTTTACAATAGACGTGCAATTGATGAGCCTTTGATGAGGCTACGCAGATTTAATGGTGTTTTACAAAACAGCACTATTTTATTTCAAGTTACTATGGAAACATGACTGGGAAATGCTGTACATACGAGTATAAATTCCTACTTGCCGAATATCTATCTGCATATATCGTTTATAATGACTTTGTGCTTAACTTCATCCACAAATATTATGTCGTCTGATACAATTTCCATGCATGTGACTGCTCTCAAGGTAGAGAGTACATTAAAAATCCCATCAATGAGTACATTAGAAAAAACGAAGTCGGACCGCGTGATTTTGCAGTGTCATGTGCCGTTGTCATGGCGATAATTCAGCGTCGTAAATACGGTTCTTCCCATTTATGGAGGCCTTGTTATGAGTGGCTATAGTGAAATAGTGCAGTGGCGGGACTGAGTGCACTTGTTGCTGTTCTTGTGAATTGGATAGTCACGTAAGGGTTAATTACCATATTCAGCTCCTCGAACAACGGTGCCGTCGGTGCATCATGTCGCTAAGTCTCTTGCCCTCTCTTATGCAGAGCGCATACACACACACCGCCTGTTTTGTTGGTAAACAGGTGCCCCGGTTCTCCATGACGACACCACCGACCAGAAAGAAGAGGAAAAGAGGAGTCAGCCGCTCAATATCCGAGGTGCGAAAGTTCACCCATCAGTAGCATGGCTCCGGTTAAGCCCATGAAGCAATCCTGCATCTGAGCACCACTGCCTCCCCTCTCAGAGCTGTTCCCTATGCCACGGTGTCTGTCTCTTCTCGCATTAACCCATGCCTGTTCCCTTTCCATCCCTTTCCCCTGCACATACAGGAGTCCTGCTCCATGTCCTGAATGATGTTCTTGGCTCCGTGGCGGTGGTGGTCACCTCGGCGGTGTTCTACGCGCTGCCGCTGGAGACCAAAGAGCAGTGCAACTGGCAGTGCTACCTGGACCCCTTGCTCACCTTGCTCATGGTGGTAATTATCATGACTTCTGCCATGCCCTTGTTGAAGGAGACCACGAGCATCCTGCTGCAGATGAGCCCCGTCGATTTGCCGCTCAGCAGCATCTGTAAGTGGAACCGTGTTACTATCGCTCTTTCCGTAGTAACTGAAATATATACTCTCATATTTGGTCGTTTAAAATGATGGCTTTTAAATCATTTGCTCATTTTGCGGCTGATAAAAGGTTTCTGCCACTTAGTCTAAAATGATACATAGGTTTGTGTCTAATAATCAATGTACGTGATCACGTTATCAGTTCAATCATCTTCAAATACTGAATAATTATTAGCGAAAGGACTCTTGAGGCTGGGGCTTATGGAGTACGAAGGGCAGTTTCAGATGAAGATAAGGATTTGCGGATTGATACTTTAACATCGGTTCTTCCGATCTTAACGTTTCAACTTTGAGAATCTTTTCTAGCGTTAAAGTATTTATTTTAAGTATTTAAGTGTTTATATAATTATAACGAGTACTACTACCAGGAGCTAAATGTCAGTGTTAGGGTAGGAACTACTTCTCCTTCCGCGTGAATTACAGCTCCACCCGAGTCAATCAGGCTGCTATATAAGATTCATGGTTATACCAATTTCACACCCTATATATCGTAAGCACCGCTAGTTTACAACAATAATTATTATTAAAAATGCGATACTTTATTGATCCCCATGGGCAAATTCTGTTTACGCCTCCCCCTATGTGCTGTGTAAGTGAAAGCAAGCTGGCTGTGAAGGGCAGTCATCTGCTGTGGTGCCCAGGGAACAGGGGGGTTAAGGGCTTTAGTTAAGGACCCACAGACGTGGCAAGGCTGGGCTAGAACCGGCCGCCTTCTGATCGCAGGCACAGAGATTAGGCTCACTGTCACACACTGAGCCAATAGTTATGCAAAAAAAGACTCTTTTACTTATCAAACAGAACTTAAACTTTACAGTTTTAATGATTATCTAGTGTATGTTAAAAAACAATTTCAAGTTTACAGCCTCTGCTTTCGGATAAGCTCCGTGTGCATGCTCCGAGCCATACACAGGACCTTCATCATTCCTGTTGGACACACTCATAGACAATGTGGGGCGTTTGTGCGAAATTAAACAAAAAATGAGGGCTGAGGAGAAGGTGAACTGACATTCTTCTTCCACTGTATGTAAACATTTCTGATTCCAGAGTGACGATGGTGAAAGCAAATGCTATGTCGGGATGGGTGAAACCACTGATTTTTCTTTTTGATCCAGTTTGATCCAATACCATGTTTGGTATCACTGGTACCTGTCTCCATATTCTAGTGTTTTTGTGTGCATTAAATGGGACCTAGTGCTGAACAATATTGTACAAAAAATTACAACACAAGATACAGCTGAAATGTGTCGGTGGTAGTTTTAGGGCAGAAGCTTGAAGCACCAAGAAGGATCCTTATATAAATTTGGGTTTTATCACGAAAAAAAATTGCAGTTAAACACTATTAATTCATAATGTATCTTAGTTACATGAAGTTCTTCCTAGAAAATCAGTGTTGAACATGCATGTAATTATACAGTGGCACAGATACATACATTTACATTGTTAGCATTCACTGATGAATTGAAATCGATATAAACTCACCATTTCCATTCCTTGTTGCTTCTTGCTCTCCCTCATTTCTCTTCCTCCCTGTCTGGGCTCACATCTT
>JAODKF010000030.1:22283042-22300480 GCA_026779585.1 Mormyrus proboscirostris | reverse complement strand
ATTGTGGTGCCAGAACCACAGAATCTGATATATCAGATGATCATAGTGAATCAATCAAAATTTAACCACCACTACCCTGTGAACACTTGATGGTTATGCAATAAAATCAGCTGTTACCCAAAAAGAATTTAAATACACAGCATGTTGACAAAGTGACGGACATACTAGACTTCACGTGACTGAAGTGCATGCAAGTGTATTCTGGTTTGCACGGATGCAGACGGGCAGCCCATACCGTGGGCCAGTGCGTAGAGAGACAGAAAGATGGACAGACAGACAGGGTGGGTGGGAAAGAGAGAGAGAGAGAAAGAGAGAGATGTCCATGCAGCACACAATCAGCTGTGCACCAGGATCGTGAAGGAGAAATTTGCACTAGCTTCCCCGTTCCTTTGGACCCATCCCTGCCTCTCCCACCCTGAGGTATCCTACCCATCAAAGCATCAAAGCACTCAGTACTTGAAAGGCCTCGGATTAAGGGGAGCCATAACAGAACAGAGGAGGGTACCGCAGTACCAGGAGTGTCTCTTGAACTCCCACCCATCAACTCAGTCCTCCTTCCCAGCAGCCACGGGTCTCAGCCCTGCCTCGCTGCTCCAGTGCCGATGGCAGGCCATCTCCAGCAGCTCAAGCCCTCCTAGCGCCCTCTGCTGACCAATAAAGAACAGTGCCACAAGCAGCAGGTAGACGCGCAGTGGCGGCCAGAGCCAGAGACCCACGCAGCACAGCCCGACGAAGGCGTTCCAGTAGAGCAGAGAGGCCGCTTTGATCAGCAGCACTCGTGCAGCAGTCTTGCAGGGCGGTACGTGGCTGACACCCGGCGCGGCGTCAAAGCGCCTCGCGCCCATGTAGAAATCGCGCAGCCGCTGCTCCTTCTCTGCCCAGCGCTCCTGGCACCAGGTCTGCAGCTGCTCGGCAGAGTCGGGCAGCTCGGATGCCGGATAACGCTGCACATGGAAGTGGATCTCCTGGGGGAACTGGCCCAGTACAAGGTGGCGCTCCGTCTGTGGGATGTTCTCGGGATAAGCCACAGTGATGTCGTGAACGGCATCCAGATTGTCTCCTGTTCAGATTGGAGGACGAGTAAGGAGAGAAATTTGTACGTGGTGAAGACAGCGCAGCTCAGGGCCTAGCGCATAACAATACAGCGGTCTTGGCAGCTAGGCGGTTAGTTTGTCCCTTTATCAAATGGACCTCTGCTGAGATAATCTCCAACATGCTGTTCGTGCTGACAGACATACACAGATATGACATCTGGGGCGAGCACTGTGTAGAGCCTCTGGTGGAGGGGAGGGGTATGGCAGCTCACCCTAATCACTGGTAAACAGGGGAATAATTAATGGTTTCATAATGTTTTTCTTGGGCATACTGCTGATTCCCTGCCCGTATGCGAGTTAATGGGACTTAGCTATGAAGCAGTTCTATGATGTGACCTCTGACCTTTGCGCAGCGTGTCCACAATGAAGGTGAATCCAGTGGTGCGGGGGTGCAGCACGTATTCGTATCTAGGCAGTCCATTCTTCTCGGCGAAGTCGTCACTTCGTGCCTTGGTGTTCTCTGAGGGGAGGAAGGGGCACATAAACTTTCACTGCCCAAAAATTGACTGGGTGTTTGCAGAATTCCACTGAAAGTGCATCTCTGTTTCACACGTGTTTGAAACAAACTCATCTCACTAGGTAGGTCCAGCTGAAATAAGATCCTCGTGGTGCCCAGCCATTATTGGAACGACCACGCCTGTAACATTAGATGCCGGACCTCCTCCCTCTCCTTTGCCTGATGTGACTTCGCGTGCCGAGGATCCACATGCGCGATTATGGATGACGGCGCCTCGCAACTCCGCCGCCATTTAGACCTGACGTCATTTCTTCCAGAGCCCACGATATCTTAAAGACGGCTTAACGGAGCCTGCTGGGCGCCATAATGTTTCTCGCCGTCACATGCGCTCTTTGCCTCCGGCGGGTTCAAGACATGACGACACGGGCCAGTCTCACGTCTCGCCGAGAAGAGGCTCAGCCCTGGGAGGATTAGCGACGTCACACTGCCAGAGTCGGCCCCGCCAAATCCCATAAGAGGATTGCACGCAACAGGAGGCCCTCAATACCATCCCACTCATTCCAGGGCATCCTAGGATGCAGCGAGAACTTAAGTGTTCTTGGATAATCAAACATCTGTCCAAGTTAATCCACCCCACTGTGTACGGATGCTCAGCAAGCCTGCCGTTTTGTAAAATACCCGAATGTGGCAGGTTCACGTAATGTTTTTTTTTTTTCTTCTTCTAAATGAGAGTGAGGGAAGTGAAAGGACGAAGGTGCACCCAGAGGATGCAAAACAGCTCATTACACTGTTTTCCTCCAGCAACTGCATCATCCGCAAAACTGGCCAATTGCCTTTCTGCGGCATGCTCACCAGTGAGGTCGGTGCCCTCTGGGAAGATGAGCAGCTGCAGGGGCTCGCGGATAGCACAGAAGTAGTCCAGCATGTTGCCCAAGTGCCTGCGATCCTGCTCCCAGCGACGCTGGATGAAAACAAAGCAGGCCACCTGCATGGCCCAGCCTGCGGGATATGGACAGGGGATCAGCCTTGGATGAGAAGCCAGGGCCGGGCGAGAAACTGCACCTGAAATGAGCTCGAAAGGCACCATCATCAGGCTGCTCAAATGCAAATGCAAAGTGTCCTTGATTGGCTGGAAGCTAGGAGGGAAAATGGACTTTCTAGGTCTCCCAATGAACTGGGATGGGAAACACTGGTTTAGGCGACGGGTCACACCATTAACAGCACGGGGCCACCCACCAAAGCCCGGCACCGCCTTCAGTGCCGCCTTCAGGCAGATCTTCTCCAGACGCAGGTAACTGTAGCGGAGCAAGCAGCACCATAGGAACATCCAGTCCAGGCGTGTCCTGTGATTCATGACGATGACACTACGCTCGCCGGGGATGAAGCCATCGCCGGTGATCACCACCTTCACGCCGAACACCAACTCCAGCAGCGCCTAAGGAGGGTGCCGAACCGGCCACGTCAATGTCACAGACATGGACACCGTTTGCGGAAGCGTGCCCATAGACGATGGAAGAGGTGCGGGGTCTAAGACGCACCTCAGGGAGGCACTCTTCTGAGAGATTGCTGTTCACATGCAATATTAGATCACAAGCACAACAGCCCACTTGAAATTTGGGCCCAAACACTGAGCTGTTAATTTTACCCTTCCAAGGCAGCACAATGGGGCATAACGTTCATTCGGATCACCTTCGAGGGAGTCGGGAGTAAGGGACAGACAGAAATATGAACAAGACCAACATTCGGGTACATGGAGACAGAGGGAAAGGGCAAGACAAAGGAGGAGGCACCGCACCACGGGCAGCGTCAGCCAGGTGGCGACGATGCGATCCGTGAGCCAGCGGTACCAGGCCGGAGACAGTAGCATGAGTGGTAACACCGGGCCCAGCATGAACACGCTGCCGAAGAAACTGGTCAGGAAGAGCGTCGCCACGAAGTAGAGGCCCCGCGCTGACACCGCCATCGCCATCTCTGAGGGACATGGAGGGAGGGAGGAAGTGAAGGAACAAGGAGAGGGGACAGAGAGAGAGAGAGAGAGAGAGGGGACAAAAAGGAAGACAGAGACAGCGTTTTTAGACGTGGGAAAACAGCCGTGCCGCTCTCACATCCTGCGCAGTGGCTTCAAGGACACTAAAAGCACAGCTGGAGCGAGGCCCCGCTGCATTGACGCGCGATCAACAAACGCAAGGATGGCGAGGAAAACCCGAGCACAGGAAGTCAGCAAACAAAATCGGCAGGCACCCTGCTCAGCGTCGCGCTGACTGCGGCATTCACTTACCCCAGCACGAGACAAACAGAGACCACAAAATGCAGCACACGCCTGTGATGGGAAACAACTGGGGGGGGGGGGAGGGGAGTACACACAAACACAACACAACTTAAGCCCTCAAGCCATTTTCCTCTAACAAGAGCATAATTACAATCATCATTTCAACAGTTCTACGTTCCTACCTGGATGTAATCGCAGCCCACAACCGCCTAGTTTCTCCTGGCTGACTTGGACAGAGCAGCACAGGTAAACGGGACGCCAGCTACATAACCTGACACCTAGAACATCACTGAAACGCTACCACAGCTCAAGAGGTCCATCACCCGAGCAGCACTCCAGCTTGGGGAGGAGGGTTTGTGAGGGGTGACTAAGCTCTACGGATTCCTTCCAATCAGATTCTGTCCTCAGTGTTTGTCTAAGGTGACAGTTGCACTGTGGTTCACTCTCCGCTCCACAGGCCTAGCCACTCCCTCACTGCGGCCCTTCCTGGGGACACGGCCGCCCATCTGCTGGGGTCCACACTCTAGTCTCACCCACTCCCTGCTGCTTACTCACTTCTTCCTCTTATCCAGAGAGCTCTTGAGGGGGGATGCCCCAAGAATGTTTTCCAACTTGCCTGCACCAACGCACACCCGTCCTGCCCACCTGTGGGATCTGACAGCTGTGGCAGACGTGCGCACACACTCGCTCACCCGCTAGCATGCGCACACACACAAACAATACAGGCGTTTTCCATCTCAGGGCCGAAACCGTGCTGCAAACCACAGGAATCAAAAGCTAACCAGGGAAACTCAGTGTTCAACCCCGCAGGACCTGCGTTTTTTCCACCAACCTTGAAATGTACACACTGCACAGCACTGCTGCCCGGCACAAAGTGGCGAACGAGCCGCAAGTAACGCAAAATGTGTCTTCCTGTCACCGCTTATTCAGCCAGAAATGGAGACGACAGGCCAGCGCCACGCTCCAGAAGCTGCCCATCAGAGGCGCACCTACAAGCAGATAACAGGGCCAATTACACAGCGACTCCACAAGACTCCCTGTCAAAATGGCTCGGGCGCGCTCCGAAATCCAACCACACCTCAAGCCCACAACACAAAAATTCCACAGAATTACACACAGATTCAGAGCCGAGAAGTCATTCCGATAAGTCGGACATGAATGAGAATGGAAAAAAAAACAATTAAGGATAAAGCTGACAAATTAGGTAAAAATAAACCAGCGTCTGCAAAAGTGAAAACAGATACGTCAACCATTAACAAGACACTTGTGCAGCATATTTCACAGACCAGTCACTGGAAGTCATGTGGGTATCATGTTTCTGCGAGTTATGGTGAGATTCCATTCATTTTCCATACATGGGGAAAGAAGAACACCTATACGATTACAGGTAATGATGAAAGGTCACAGGGGCTGAAGTCAGAAGAGACATCGGCCTGTTTTTCTGAAATAAGCATGTTGTGTAATTGTTTTATGGAACAAATCTAATTTGGGACGTTCCCGAGGTGGGCGAGGCAAACAGCCACAGCTGCGCCAACCGTGCTCATCCACCCCTCCTCCACCATAAACCCTAAATGACCCAGGCGAGCTCATCTCCATCGTCTGCTTGAAAGCCTCGCCCCAGCCATAGATCTCCCAACCCGTGTCGTCGTCAGCATGACACAGCAGCTTTGTGCACCGCTGTAAAGTAGTTAATTCAGCACTTATGCCCCGGGTGGGAGTGTTTTGTTTTTTTTTTTTAACGATGGAAAATATGACGCGTGAAGGACTCACTAACTCAGCACATTCATCTGAAACCCCCCCCCCCCAACCTCCAGCCCAAACGACCCGTCACACCTTCCCCCAACACGCATATCTTCCCCAGGGATGGAACTCTCCCATCGTGGGAAGGGAAAATGTGGACTGCCCACAGTTCCCTGTGGATGAAAGCTGTCATGCGAACAAATTTGCATGATAGCATCACCACCGCACACAAAACCAAGCAACTCCTTTGTCTTTTTCCACCCAGATACAGGTGTCAAATTTAACTTCTTGTGCCTTAATGCCATATACAATGTGAGAGTATAACGGAAGTTAATTACTATGATTAAGATTACTGTGCTAAGGCAAGACACCTTGTAAACCTTGCACCAGCACCCATGTGCTTACAGGTTCGTATCTGTCTACCATACCACCTGCTGCTACCACCCCAACCTCTTAATAAGCCCACAAACCTCACATCTGCTTTTATAATCAAGGTCACTCCGCACAAACGAGACTTTGCTGCATTCCTGTCTGTCTGGCCGTCTATTGGCTTCAATCCTTCAAACCCGCTCAACCACCCACTTGAAGTTCAGTTTAGGAATCAGGAACAATACCACCAAAAACCCTGAGGAAACCATGGATCAGCCATCTGAAAATAAGCACAGGCCCCCCGTTTTCTGTCTGTGCTCTTCCCATTGCAGACGTGACCCGAAAGCTGCAAGACGTGGAAAAGAAGTGGAAAATAAAAAGGACTTCAACCTTGGGCTGTATCTCCCTGACTAATCGCTGGCTTTGACAATCAAACATGTTCACAGGAGACGGGGTGGGGAGAGACACCAACATCAACATTTTAATGACTTTTTCCATTGACTCTCCAGAAAAGGTCAAACAAGAGTCTACGATGCACTTCACTGGCATGACTTTGCAAATAAATAAATAAATAAAACAAACATCACTAGTACACTGGGTGCCTTTCACACAACTTTACACCATCCCAAATAGGACACTTTCCACACAACGCACAAAAGTGAGTCATTCCCAATAGACCCATTAATATATTGTATATATTTCTCTAATTATTTGTCCTCCCAGTGCTTAAAATGAGCATCACAGCACATGCCCTGGCCCACCATGTTTGTGCGTCCTGGCTGACTCTGCGACTATCGCTGTCAAAGGCTGAGGCGCATATTCCAGAGAGGGGTCTTGTCAACAAGCACTTGGGGGGGAGGGGTTGTGTCTGGACATATCTGTAACACTCAGCACTGAGATCTTATGCTAAACAGGGCATATTGCCAGGAAACTTTCTCTAACTGGGGAGAGGGGTGTTGATAAATCAGTTTGCTCCATTGATTGGTCAGAAAAAAATAAAACCAGCCATCACCTCTGTTTGCACAGGTTCACTGGACGAGATTTACATTCAAATGACCTCTCCACCACCATCATCAACAGGCAAAGCATGCTGATGACTAACATGTAGATGTGCGCCTCCGAAGGGCCACCGCACCACTGCATCGCAACTTCTGCTTCTAGAGCAACTAATTTTATTACTATGCATATTTGGTCACCCTTAGACTTAATTAACAACATTATAAAGGTCTGCATTTAACTTGTATCATAAAATCCAAAATCCGTTCTTAATCAAACAGGAATAGCATGACCTACATCTGCAAAACAAGTTTGCTCTCATATTGCCAAACTAGACAGCAAACCCAGATGCTGGATATTTTCTACGGTTGAAATGGCCAATGACTGCCAATTAAGAGAGATGACCACCTCGGCACGCTCATCTTTGGTAAACGTGATAAAGCTGGAGGCTAGTGAACAAACGTTTTAAGGTGTCTGCTTTAAAGAAGCAATGACACTATGGGTCAAATGTGGCAACATTCCAGTCATGAGTCAGGTGCTAATTGACATACACCTGTAGGTATGTAACCTTTAAAGGCTGGAGCTGGGTGGAAGTGAACCTAACCCTAAATCCACCACATGCTGTCTATCACGCCCTGGCCTAATTACCTCTCTTCTGTTTTGTTAAACTGGGAGGCACTCACAATTCCAGTTAAACCAAGCCACTATGTCTTGCTCTGCTCAAGGAGAACAGAGGAAGGGTTACTTGCGTCTGATCCTGAAAGGGTACTGCGTGATGTTTATGGTACAGTGATACAGAAGTGAAAGAATGTACGCAGGTGGTGAGACGCAACGAATCATCTTCTCTGCAGCACCTAAATATGACCCGGTCATGCATCTAGTACAACCGATAACACGTGAGCCTTTGTATGGCCCCAAGCACAACGACGGTAATTAGTTTAGTAAACCATGAAGAGAAGCAATATACCCAACCCCATAGATATCGAGCTAGGTTCCTGGGGGTGAAACCCACCGTGTATTACCATCTAGGCGCTAACATTTTTGGCAGCACACTCATACGGGGGTGGTAGTTATGATTGTTAGTGACATACACTCAAAGTGATGTTTCTGCCTACATGCAAGTTTTCCTTTTAACGCGACGGCCGGTTTCACGCACACACCAGCTTCTCCGGAAGCATTTTGCATGTTTGCATGCGGCTTCTATCTGCATCCGACGTGCAAAGGCGCCTCGAGCTGGCACGAGACAACGTCGCGCGTTCGCTTAGCCACCTAGTAACTAGACAAATCGCTTAATTCCCTGGCAATTACGACAATCTCTACATGACATCAGTAAATTACACTGTCTCGATAAGCATTTCCTCGGAATCATGTTCACCAAGCGCTGTTACCAGTTATACACCATAACAGAGAGGCCGCTAGCAGGGCTACAACACACATACCGAGAAGGCTAAATGGTGTAGCTCAGCTATTCAGTGACTAGCTATCCAACTAGACAGCTAGCTGGTACCAGAGGTGTTCCAGCAGTTTAGCGATCGTCGAATATCCCTGCGAATAACATGTGGTCGGCCGGTATCACCCACCTGAGTGGCCGCGGCTAGCCTTAGCGCGCTGGCTAAGCTTACAGGCGGGTTGCGACACAAGGCACAGCGCTAATGCAGACTGCTGGGGCACGGCGAGCTACATAGTTAACAAAAATTCCAACAGCATTCATGGCAGAAATAAAAACTTAGAAAATCATATAAAAACATTCTTGCTTCAAGTGAGGTACAACATGCCGGACCGGGATAAGCGGTATCAGTCCGTCACCACGGCGTCCCCGCGACCTCTCAACTCTTCACTTTCACCCCGCTGGGCGCCGCCGAAAAGACAGCTGCCAGGGGGCGCTGTTCTGCGTGACCTAACCGCTAAAAAGAAGCCAGTGAATTCGAGGTTCTCTATTAGGGACATGTCGAGGATTTAATGTCATAGTCTTGTCCCGTCTTGTTTGTGGATGGAAATGCTGAGCATTGTAATATATCCACAATGCGTGTGCAATGTACTATACTGTATGTATACTTGGGTTTGCGTGTCAGCTTTAAGTTACCCTGGCTTTTTCCGACATGACACTTGATAAAGAGCAATGTATTCATAATAGAGAGAAAAAAATACGATCATTTCAGACATCACAAAACATCCATAAATCTAGTTCTGATAACAAGCAACACCAACTTGTTGTGTTATTATCAGAAAAAAAACATATCTTGGGAACCACGTAATAGTTCCAGTTTGACGCTTCAAGCTTTCAGATGCCTTTTATACAGTTTCAGTGTTTTTTCCATAGAGTAGGCTAGTTCGGGTAAAGGAAGGTTTGTAAAGTTGTATCTGTTCCATCTGACTGCAGATACAAGCTTACTACTATGAGTCCTGTCCTCTATAAATAATGATATAGTTGAAAACACCCATTACCTTCAAACATAGAAGACTACAGCTGACTAAGAAAGTACTGAAGGATAAATTGTTCTAAAAGTGGTTAGACCCTGTATCTACCTGTCTCAGTCCATCACCATCAAGCATGATGTGTTTATTGAGTGTGTGTGTGTGGCTGCACTAATGTGCAGAAGTTGTTGCTCACCGTGGCGTTAGTGATTTTGACAGAGGCCGCTGCTGTGCCCTGAGTGGCGGTCTCAAAGGGTCCTTGTGAATGTCCTGGACTCTGAGTGAATGTGTCAGGGCCGCTTAGTGTGAGTGACCGCTTTAGATGGGGTCACAGCAGTGGGGACATTGTCAGGGGACAGTGAAGAGGAGAGTAGGCCGTGTCAGGTCCCCTGTGCGTGACGGGGTGTGTTTATTTCTGTGTGTGCATCTGGGTATACAAACTTATTCAAGTGAGTTTGTGTGTCTGGATGTGTAGAACTGTGCCTTTGCATTTATGTGTGTACGTCTAGATGCAGAGCTGTCCATTTCACATTGTGGCTGTGGATATATATGAACCTATGTTTGCTTGTTTTTCATGTTTTAAGGAAGCACAGTTTGAAAGTGTGTGATTTTTCAGTCTTGGACATCGTATCTTGGGTGTATTTTAAAAGGGGTCTTGATAGTGTTTTAACGAGGCTTTTTTTGGAAAGAATTTGGGCTGGTTTATTGTTTTTAGACATTCCTCTGTCCGGCGACCTTTTCTTTTTTAGCGGAGAGCGGGAGGGAAACAGAGGAGGGGAGGACATTCAGGGATAATCCGTGTTTGGGGAAGAGGCTGTAAAAGAGGAGAGGAAGAGGGGGATGGAGAGAGAAACAGGATCAGAGGCCAGAAAGAGGGAGATTATTCCCTTAAAAAGCTCCCTGCTAATATATACATACATGCTTATCGTCTTCCGCTCCTTGTGGACTTTTCATTTAGTGTCTTTCTGAGTTAATCCACCTGTCGGCCCTGCAGCCTCATCTCCTCACCCCCTGCCTTCCGCCTCATTCTCTCGCTCCGTCTCAGTGTAATGCACAGTGATGTGCTTTTTCCACTGCGGGCTCCAGGCAGCCGGGATGGTACAGGAGCAGATCAGCCGTCTATTTTTAAAGACGGCTGGCCGCGGTAGTGCAGAGGCCCGTGGATTAGCACATTAACACATACAGGCGGACACACAATTGGGCGCTAATCAGCACCGGCGCTCTCTGGAGCCGCACAACGGCCGAGATAAGGGGAGCACCACGTTTTTTTCGGTGGGTTCCTTCGATACGGAACCAATGCGAGATCCTTGTCACGTATTTTCCTGTGTAAGAAAGTAAGCAAAGGATATCTCACTGGGGTAAAGGGTAAAGCGGGCGTGTAAGGACGTCGGAAGGGGTCACTGCCATACACACTTTTCTAAGCGGGTGACTTCGGACCTATGGAAGGCTGTTCTGCTGTTCCTGGAACATTATAACATGGAACGTGACAATATCCACGCTGCTGTGACCCTGACACCTGTTCCGCGTCTGCTTGCATGGTGCGCTGGTACGTCATGGCCTGACTATGCTGAAAGAATGATCTTTGCCCTCTGCCGTATTCTCTAGATCCGCAGAGTGATTAAGCCACCGTGCTAGAGAAGTGCTCCTAATCGGGGCACGTAGCCTGCCGATGTTGGCTTTCATCTTCTGTCTTTCCATAACCCTCTCCTCTTAACGCTTCTCTCTGTCCCCCCCGACCCCTCTGCCCGTGGGAGCCCCCTACTCCATGCCCCGCCCACCTGCCTCTCTCCAGTCTGCCAGTGGGTGCTGTCAGCAGTGTGGTTTTCATGTTACTCCTCTCTGGTCCCGAAATAAGTAAGCCTCAGTACCCTCTCTCCCTGTCCTGGGAGCTCTGCTTTCTCCTCAAACACGAAGGACCCTGGGAACAGAATCTTTCCCTTACGCACTTGGCATACTCACACTCAACCACAAGCACACAGCCGGGGGGGAGGGGGGGGGAGCAGAGGATGCTTTGGCCTCATCTGTCCTCACCAAAATAAAAAATTGAGGTCAAAATTCAAAATATATTCAGCACATTCATTTAACGCCGGCACTGTAGTTCCGAGATATAAGCAAATGTGTGCCAACAGTAAAAACTGAATATCGTTTATACATTTCGTGACCTTATGGCTGGTGCCGAGACTGCAGCTGGTGAGTCTTATTTTACTGACAGAGCGAAAAGCAGGTGAGTGTGAGAGATGGGCTTATATATCTGCAATTCAGGGATCATTTTCCGCTGCGTAATTCCACTCTTGCAGGCTTTACGATGCTCATTAAATAGCCATTAATCATTTCTGGATTTTTGTTTTCCTCATTGGAAAATACATTTAAAAGTCTAAATAGCAATACCCGGAACAGGACGCTGTCAGATGTGTTACGTCTTCATTATAGACCAGGAATGTTCTGGAATGAAAACAGCCACAATGTTAAGACCCGGGGTGTAGGGACGCGGGGTGTAGGGGGATGGAGTGCATGTCAGCGTGTTAGTGTATACTTTTAGAACACGGGTGGGGGGTGGGATGTAGAGGACAGGCTATGCTGGCGAGCCCCAGGTCCAGGGCAGATTGTTTCCATCGGAAAGAATTTGGGGAATGAGCGTGAAGAGCTATCAGAGGCCGTGGGCCGGAGGCACTGCAACGGCGAGTTCGAAGCGCAGGAGATGTGGCGGAGCACAGCGGATGTCGCTCAGTCAAGGGGGCGCCGTCTGCTTTTCCTCTCCGAGGACATTATTGAGGAGTGAGACGGACGACCTCTGCGATAAAACTTAAACAGTCCCAGTTAGATGTGGCTCACTGCGGAGCTGAGAGTCTCCTGTTTTTCCCCGTGTCTGTCATCACTACTCAAGCCTGTAATGAGCCACAGTCCAGCAAACGCCTATTGCTCTGCAGAAAAGCACTGTAGCGGAGAATTATCATGGCGCTCGATGATGATGTCATTGTTACATTGGCATTCTAATACTCTTTCCAAATGATCCCTGCCTCAGAAACAAGACCAGAGATCTGTTTATGGGATTATTTACATCTGGTACGTCTACTGAAGGGTACTATGGTGGGTCCTCCTTAGTGCTTCATGTTCTTAACCACTACGCCCCCTCTGGAATGATGTCCCCATACTGACAGGATGGTCTGATCTGGAACGACTGACCAAACCTACAGAAGAACACTCTCAGACTCTGTTAACTCTGGCTTAAGCAGCTGGGTTTGGGGCAGATTCATTAGCCACGTGTCTGCAGCTGAGCAGAATGACGATCGAGAGATAACTGAAAGTCTCCCACGGGAGTCGGTGCTGGGGGGTCACTCCCACCTGCAGCCCCTTCCCTAACATCCATCTGTGTATTAATAACTCCTTGCATGCAGTTTTTCCAGGAAGTTTGGGAATGTGATCCCATTGTCCCTCTTCCCAGAATGGCGTCCAGGACCTCGCGAATGCCATGTCACAGCCGATCAGGGACCCTCGCTCCCTTACTTTGACTGACGCTTCTGGGGGTATGTGGGCTTATCTAGGATGAACCACACTAAGAGGGTATGGATGATGGAAGGGGGTGGGAGAGCAAGGTCGAGCCCCTGCGTTGGTCAGTGTGAGTCTCACGTTGGCATTCTAATACCTGCAACACATCCCATCCACAAGCCCAAAGGTCGTCGCCGCAAAGATTCTCTGCACCCATTTAAAATGATTATTTTTTTTTAAACATATCAACGCAGGGGGGCTAAAATGGACCGCCCTAACGACCCTACATGCCGTGAGACCTCCGGCTAATGCAGACTCTGAGGGGTCAGGACCACAAACATCCCCAGAGAGCATCAACCATTTTGGGTTACTCATTACTGCACGCAGGCACTGAGCTAGACGCCCCAGTCGACGAGCGCTCAGTCGAGATCTCGAGGTCGTCCGGGCCCATAGGTCAATAAGGAGGGGGCCAGGCACAGACGTGCAGGTAGATAATCGACCAGGTCACTTTCATAAACTGTAATCAAATCCATAGCAATTATAAACCCTCCCTCCCCTCAGATGCCGATTAAAACTTTAGTTTATTACAAGATGAACACCGTAAAAACATAGTGCTGTACAACAAGTGATGTGTGTGTGTGTGTGTGGGGGGGGGGGGAAGCAGTTCTTTAAAAAATTTTTAAAAGAAAAACAGGTCAGACCTTGGTGAGGGGGGTTAAACAGGAAGTCGAACTTGTGCAACTATTTATACACATGGGGAGGAAGGCGGCTCTGGGTGGTGCGGCAGGAAGCGAATGCGTGCAGCTTTCAGTTTGCAAATCTGCGCGTTTGGGGGATTGCAAGCACATGAGGGAGAAAAAGAAAAGCCTGGCACTTTTCTGATACACGAGGATAAGGAATCATCAGTGTCTTCACGATCACGTGCTCCAGCCCCCACCAAAACAGACAGACACAGGCAACAGGAAACGCACTTTAAAAATGTTTATTTACAACCTCTGCACTTAGGACAGAGAATGAGGTCTAAGTACAAAAACAAAAAAGGAAAAAAAAAAAATAATAAAACAAAACATAACCTGCTGGATCTCCCTGAGCTTTACAGAACCAAAGAGAAAGATGAGACTATGTGTGGGAGCAGAGAGAGAAAGAGACAGAGAGAGAGAGAGAGAGAGAGAGAGAGAGAGAGAGAGAGAGAGAGGAGTGGACAGAGAAGAGGACAGAGGTTCATTTCGAGGAAACGCAGGAGCTCAAGAGACAAAAATCATATTCAGTACGTGAAAAGGAACCACAAATGCACGAGCATCACATCTCATCACATTCCTTAATCTGCCCTCCCCTGCCCCCCTCCCACCGTCCTCCTGAAGCCGTGGGATAGACCCTCACCGTCCGTCTGTCCAATCATCCTCCATCAGCCATTGCTTGTTTTTTTGCAATGGGGAAAAAGGCGTTTGCACCAGCCTGCTCCTCTCAAATTTATGGCTGCGCCGTTAAAACCGGCCTGCTCTGGTAAAACCGGCCTGCTCCTTTCAGATTTCTGGCGGCATTTAACTGGACACCAGCTTGATTTCCTGCATCTGCCACCCCTTTCCAACCCAGTAAATCAAGTAGCGAGGAGGGATGCAAAAATAAAATTAAAAAAAACAGTAAAATTCCACTCCCTCGTGTTTATTTTAATGCGACATGAACCCAATGTCAGTGGAGACATCTGAGAGGAGCACGGTGACGACGGTGACATTGCTGCCACGCTTGCGTTGTAGCTGCATGGCATCTGGAGGCAGACAGCCCAGCGACGGTGTAAGACACCGGCTCTGCGCCAAGAGGCTGCCCTCGCTCCACGATCTGGAGTCTTGGTTGACATCTGTTTGGCTTATTTTTTTTTCCCTCTCTACCCATATCGCTCGTGGGAGAATTACACATCAGGAAAACATGAACCCATCGGGAAACTATGCCTGCTATGGGACACGCAAGGGCCTAGTGATGTACTGCTCAGTCAGAGATGGACCAGCTAATGACAGGCCAGAGGTACCATCTCCACGCTGCGGCGGACATTTCACCCTGCGGTGTCCTCTTAAAACTCTTAACCGGTTGGGACCATCTCTCACACCACAGTCGCAACCGTGCAAAAACAAGAATTCCCCACCCCCATCCACGCCGAACACCAACAATAAAGTTATAAACTGGCTCTGGAATCCATAAAACATTGTCAGTAATTAGATTCAAACACATATACAATATGAAGATACAAGGAAAAAAAAAAAAACAGAGAAAAGAAAAATAATACATTTCCCCATGTACGCCACCACAGCATTGAATGTCCAGCCCAGTCCATTGCTCTGAAGTCATATGACAGTCATGTGACTGCCGACAGTCCCTGTCGGTGGTGCAGGGGCATGGGGGTGGCAATCCGTGGTCATGAGACACAGTAGCCGTGGGATTATGGGACAGAGCGTGCGTGTGTGGGCGGGCGCGTGCCTGTGTGCAATGGGAGGGGGGGGGTAAATGATGAGGGCCCCTATGAGCCCCGTGGACAGCACCCTAACGCAGAGCCTTAAAGCGATGCTGTGCCGTGTCCCTGGAGACGCTGGGCGAGTCGCCGTTCTCCAAAGTGTCAGTTTAGCCTTGTGCAGTAAGTCCCGCCCTCCAGTGCCTCCGGACGGTGATCATGGCAAGTCTGTGCGCGTGTGGACCCACCCCGCTCCCTCCGGCCCGCCTGGTGCCCCTAATGCTGCGAGTCCGGTCCCGGCTGTCCGCTCTGCTCCTCGAGGTCCTCCTCTTCCTCCTCCTCCTCCTCCTCATCCTCCTCCACCTCGCTGACCAGGAACTCCTCTGGGGGCCAGCGCAGCTCCCCGCTCTCCACCTCACCCTCTGTCGGCTCCACCACGATGGACGGCAGCCTGTCCTTCAGCTTGCAGCTGCGGTCGAAGTCTGACGGGTCCGGAAAGATCTGCAGATGAATGGGGGCGGCAGTCAGGTCACAGGTGAAATGGAGCCCCCCCAGATTACTGAGAGCACAATGCATGCAGCGGCAATGACATTGATGTTAAGTTGACTAAACGTCATGACAGCAACTAGGGCCGTATTCGTACTGAAAGTATGGACATCAATAGAGGTAAAAACTTCATAACTAACGATAAAATATAAGCAGTGAAAACCAGATGCTTAAGATGGCCTTTGAGGGGCTGTTGGGGGGGGGGCACCTCACACAAAAGCCCCAGAGGAAAGCGTCCTGTCATCAAAGCATGATTCCTGAAGTTTCTGCCAGAACCACGGTTTTAACTGAAAAACTGAAGACCAAAACCTCCTGGTCACGTGACCTCAGATGCACCTATAACCAGCGCCAAGGGAAAGGGGTGACGCTATGAACCGTGCCTTCTGCTGTTATCAGGAAAAGCTATTTTTAAAATGCATATTTTGGAAGGGGGGGGGGGGGAGTGAGATCGCGGCCTGGGAACAGGGCTGAGTGGGAAGCGAGCATGAGGCCAGTGTCCCGCTACGAGAGGGAGGGGGAAGAGCCCACCTCCTTGAACCCGCCCACCATGCCCTGTCAGGGATTCCTAGAGCAGGAACAGAAGCCCCCCCCAAAATAATAATAAAAAAAACTCCACACAGAGGTACCGAGAAACATTCCTCTACTACTGTACAAGTCATATACCATGACAGAGGCTTGGTTAAAAATTAGGGGGAGGGGTCATGCTGAAACAGGGGGGCACACCATAGGAAGGTCTTGCAGGGTGGAGGAAGTGGCAGGCAACCACACAGCTGCACCGAGGCTACACGGGGGGGAGGGGCATGTATGCACAGAGAGCACAGCTGCACAAGCGAAGCATCTCCTACAGACACAGACCCAGGTTTTATTGTAGAACGGCAACTCAGCACACTTAGCTAACAATTCCTAACCCCCCCCCCCCCCCCCCAATCAAGGTGGTTTTTGCATATTCATGGCCTGGCTCCGAGTTAGAAATTTGTCTGTGTCCAGAACGTTGCTGGTTTGAATCCCATGGCTAGCAGAGTAATGGTAAGAATGCCGGGCCCTAGACCAAGGACCCAAGCCGCTTCAGAGGGAGCCATGCTGAAGCCACAGGGCTCCCATCTTCAAGCGGCTATTAAAGTTTCATCATGCCCGGACGAGCACAGGCCACCCCGTGTGCCACTGCAAGCGTCCCCTCTACTGCTGTCTACTGCTGTCTACTGCTGTCTACTGCTGTCTACTGCTGTCGCTCTGCACAGCCAGAAAGAAAAGAAAAAAAACACTAAATCAAACAAACTCCCTTAAGCATTCAGAAGAAACACGGGGCTTTCGGTGCTGGAGATCTTTCTGGACTGTGGCACTGTCCCCCCTCCGTATCTGTGCCTCCCAGACCTCCTCGCTGGGGGAGGCAAATGGCCTGAACCCCCCTCCCACTACCACGAGACAGGTCAACCCCCCTGCCCATACCCCCTACCCTTGCTGTAACATAGACTGAATATCTGTAAGGCAATGAGTCAGCAAGCTGCCACCCCCCCAGCCGATAGGGCGACAGGACACAGATGCACACCGGAGTCACAGAGCTGTGACCCCATGTGACCCGGGGGGGGGGGGGGGGGGCCCGGGGGGGGCCCCGGGGGAAATGGGGCG
>JAODKF010000030.1:22253720-22282942 GCA_026779585.1 Mormyrus proboscirostris | reverse complement strand
TGCGTTTCTCAAGATTTCTTGATGTAAACACATTTTCTTACCATGGTAGGTAGTTCTATTATACGGGAAACGCAGGTTTCATGAAAAGAAGTCAGAACATGTATGGCAGACGCAGGACAGACGCAGGACAGACGCTCACGGTCTCCCCCGCGGTACCTGGTAGGAGAGCCGGTCCTTGCTGGGATTCAGGCGAATGTCCTCCATGGCAGTGCCGGTGATCATCACTTCGGTCATGTCTCGGCAGGGCACAAACACGGAGCTGGGTCCGGAGCGGGACAGGAGGGAGGGAGGGGAGAGAGAGGCACAGATCAGCCCACCACTGCGCACTGACAACATACCAGGAAACAGCCAAAACTGAATCAAGGTGCTGTGCCATTATCACACAGTATATCCTTAACCTCAGGGTGGCTTAATGTCAAATAAAGGGCTCAGGCCCCCAGACTAGGCCCCCGCCTTGCTTAAAGTGCCGGATTGGTGCGGGAACACAGACGCGTGCTCTGTCTGTTTCCCGTTGGGCTGGGGGTCTACGGGGGAAGCTCTACAGTCTGCAGCACAGTTACTGTGGTGAGGGCCGCTTGGCATAGCACGTGCTTGGTTCCAAATGCAGTAAACTGTGTCGCAGTGGTACGGCAGTCATTGTGAAAGTGCGTCGTGGGCGTGCTAATTAGGGAGCATGCAACCTTGCACAAACATGGCCGCAGACACACCGCTGCAGCCCCACTGCTCCCCAAGGTCTTCAGAAACCCATCGGGCTTCAGCATCTGCATGAGGAATGAGCTCGTCCCAGCATGCACAGGTGCACTTCCTGCACAGTATGACAGACCCATTGCGGTTGTGAGATTTATGGCTGCCTGTCGTGTTCCAGTCACCTGGATGCGACCGGCAGTGATATCGGACCAAGGTCTGCTTGAGCCTAAACTCTATGCATGCTATCCAAACCAGTCCTCCAGGACCCAACAAGGTCTGTAGTCATTCTTTCAAACAGCAGCATGAAAGCAGACAGTCTTCCATTCGTGTTATAATCACCAAACACATTGGATGATCTTCCCAGAAGATGCTGACATTTATATTGATTTAGCAGACGCTTTCATCCAGAGTGACGCACATCGTTTTAAGAAAGCTGGGTCCAGCCAGTCCAGAGGGCAGCCGGAGGGGTCAAGGACCTTGCTCAAGGGCCCAATGGTGACATCACTCTGCCGACTCTGCTTTCTGAATGACCCCCAGGAGAGCTACACTCAAGATTAAACGGCACCCCTAGATATGTGCGAAGGTAAAGGCCATAGAGGAGGGCATGTGTGGGAGTGAGTCTTAGGGCTGCCACGGAAAAAAAAAGAAGAAAAAAAAAAAAAAGGGTTTCCATGCTGCCAGGGTCATGTGACCCATCTGGCTCGGCAGAAGTCAATCCCTGTACGCCCACGACAGAAGGTCGCGGAGGGTGGTCTATCTCATGGAAAACAAGAAGAGACCACCTTGGGCACCTCACATCTTGCTATGACCTCCTCCACCACGCCATTGGTCAGCTTTTTCAGCCCCACCGAGATCAGCGGAGAACTATTTCCGAATAGCGACATGGCTTCGAAAACATAAACATAGAACGGAGCCGTATGGAGGCCTCTGTCGTTTCCCCCGAACACGGACGTTCCCCCCCCTGTCTGAAAGGCCTAAGCTCTACCGACACACTTCTGAGAAAAGCACGGGAATTTCCCCCAGTGCCCAACCTACCAAAACACCGCGTTTCCATGGCTGCTCGCTTTCTCGAAATTGCATGTGTCGCTAATCCTTGTGGTTTGACAGAAATGAATTTAAATACAGGCAGTATCTTTAGCATTAGATTAACATGCTACATTTACGCTCAATCCATGCAAATTATCCAGTCCAATGAGCTTTGGAATGCTGATGAATAATCAGAGATAATCAGCCAAAAGTCTGTGTTCCTTTTTTGCATGTATGTCATATTAGTTTTACATATAATTGTGATCCTTCCTGTACCGAAATTTCTCATTACCAGTTCAAGTCATTTTTTTTCCAACCATTAATACAGCACTGCTGAACCAAATGTATCACACAAAGGCCCAAAAGAGAGGGCCATAGCTTATTTCACAACCAATCAGAAGGGGGCTCCGCAGAGCACACGTTGCACCAATCAATCAATCCTTTTTTCAGGCCAGCGGAAGGCCGAGAGTCAAATTTTCAATAAGGTCACAAATGTCCGCTTACGGACTGCAAACCACCCGCCCTCATTTAAATAAACCGGAAGTCCGAATAACTCCCCTTATTGCATTTTCAGCATTTGTTCCGGTCAGAACAATAGCTGGAAATATAAAAATATAAAACGAACTGTAGGATATGGAAAATATGAAAAATATGACATAATGTCTGCATTAGTCAGACAGAGAGAGGAGGAGCCTCAGAAAGTCCCGTCAGCTGAAATATGCTGAAGAGGGGTCCGAAAGGTAAACAGGGAGCGGGGCAGTCGTGTTTCAGCTTGGGCTTCCTGTAAACATCCTGCGCAGCTAAGAACAACAGAATATCCAGCTAATAAAACCATGAGGGTGCTGTGGAGAACAAAAGGAAGCTGGAACAGGCGGTGTGATCGCCGGCGTTTTGAAAGCCGTGACCCCATGGGCTGCATGACAGCACAGGGCGTCCATGGAGGCCGCAGGGTGGGGGGACATATAGGAGTCACAAAATTTCAGTTTGAACAAACGGTACATGAGCCTGGCAAAATCCCAGCTCACTGGCAATAAGAACAGCTTCAGCATCATGGTAGCGGGGGGGGGGGGATGGGCGGGGTGATAATTCCCGCCACGTTGGCTCCTCCCACCCCCACCGTGGACCTAAGGCAGTTCAGATATGGGCAACCATTTTATGAAATTTCTGGCCAGACTGAGGTGAGCTAGCATTCAGACCTTCTGTAATGGAATGGGCTAGCTTTCGCAGGGGATTCTGGGTAGGCCCTGCCTGATACAATTAGGTCTTAGTTACCAGCTACTGGCTGTGATTTACGCCAGACAGAAGTGCCGGTAGGTCAAAAAGGATGTTACCACCTGGCATAATGACTCGAGGCTCCCACAATGAATGGAAGGGAGGTGGGTGCAGGGCTGTGGGCAGCTGACTCTTAGGACAAGTCTGCAATGAGGGGGAGGGGGGGTTAATTAGGGGCAGAGGAAGTTACGTATGTATGCGGCAACAAACGTACCGCCGTATGAAGGACTTTCAGGAATGGCTGGCTTAAATGCAACCGCATGCAGGCAGCCTCACTACTACTAAGGAGGTTGAGCATTGCTTCCTGGGGGTGGGACCTATTTACCAACCAGAGCCAATGCAAATAATGACCACATTGGCACCAGTCTGCACGCACCAGTGTCTGCTCAATGGCTCCTGAGTAAACACAGCGTGGCGTGGCATGCCATGCCCTTGCCCTCTCCTGCATGGACAGTTGACTAACGGTCGTGCTGCCACTTTGCCGCCTGCCACAGACCGCAGGATGCCCGAACCAAGGTCAGGCTGCCTGAAACCGCTCGACGGCTAATTAGCTTTGATAAGGATGGCAGGGAGCCCACGGGGAGGATGCTGGCTGGAGCTTATCTGACAGCCTGGGAGGCTCTGCTGTTGTACCCTTGAACGAGATACTTAAACTCCAATGAAATTTTCAAAATCTGTGAATCTCTTTGTACAAAATCAGGAACAACTACCTTAAACTGCCTACCAAACATAAGGCAGAACAGGGAACTATTACAGGTGGGGGATGAAGGTGTCCTTTCATCAGACTCAACCTAAACGTTGCCTAACCGCCAAGCAGCAAGTGCCACAAAGCGCAGCCCCCAGAGAGCCCTGTCACACATGTACCTTCAGCTGTTTGCCAAACATCCAGACAAGCATCAGACCCCATTGTTGATAGGCTTTGCGGTGCCCAGACCGTGAGAACATTTAGACATTCCCTAGCAGCTGCGAACACTGCAGATACAAAACCCAGGGACTCTCCAGTCAAACACCTCGACCATCTTTACCTTTTCAAGTCAAGGCCAGAAGAAAACAGGATTCGACAAAAATTATTATTTTTTTTTTTTAAATCAAACATGACAAATGACTTTTCATTTCTTTAAAGCCAGTGAAAGTGAAAACTACAGAAGTAGAGAAGTGGCTGGGTGGAACAAAGGTGTATCACAATAATGTCAAACTACCAAAATAGCCAGGCAGTTCCACTCTGACTCAACGGTGCGCCAAATGCCGCTTTATGCAGAAAAGAGCTTCCATTACCAATAAGTGACAGGAAGACGATGACATGCATACACTCTGATTCAAATACATTCTGTAGTTCGGTCGTTTCTGAGAAGGATCAGAATTGAGCACATTTATAACTTAGATAAAGAACTCCGCTGAAAGGCAGCATCTGATATCGCCTAATATTTATATAAACAGTGTACTGAACACATGAAATACGTGTCACTTTGACAAATAAATACATACGCTCTATCACCATCAGGTCCATCCCCGTACTGCTGAAATGTTTCTGAATATTAATTGAAATTCTTCCCTGGAAACTATAATTCACGGCGCTAATGATTTCAATGGGGTATGAAGACGACGATAAATGGGTTTGTCCTCCCTCCAGACCAATTTGAACAAAACATGAGCAAGAACATGCACGGCTGCCATTTCCTTTTAAACTAAGATTAATGTGCCCGGTGCATGAAAATTTCCAAAATACCACTACTTCTCCTATTTCATTAAAAACAAAGGTCAACTCGAGGACATCAACTCCATAACACTATGGTGCATAAACATGAAGGACCGTGCGCGACGCTGTAGGGACCTGTGATTGCCAAATATCAGATCCGCAGTTCTTTCCCTCAAAGAAAACGAAATTAACGCACGCAGGGAGCCACCTCTGACATACAAACAGACAGTAGAGAGTACAATTAACGCGGCACACGAGGAACGGATACTCACCAGTATACTTGATGATAATAAACAGACATGAATTCACACTTGCAGATAATTTAGTTCACTACGGGAAATCTCCTTTTTTTCTTTTTCCTCCCAGATTATACGCAGATATTGCCTGTTACTCTCCAACACTACGAAGACGCAAGCGCTGACAGCACTCAAACCCGGCACTGTAGACTGGTATCTCCGAGTAGCGCTGCCGCTGGCGGACGCGTGAATATATAGTAGAGGCGTAGCCTCACGCGCCAGACACGCCTCCCTCCGCACGCTTCTGCAAATTCTTCAATGGCAGGGAATTATTTCAGGGTAACCCGTGGGCCAATCACACGGCACCGTGGCCAGCTGCCAGTGACGACCGAAATCGAATGCAGAATTCATTGGCTAGGGACGCGAGCACCGCATCATACGCACGATGAGACCCCCATTCAGCTTTGCTTACGCGACATATCAGAACCGGAGAGCCGTGAAGAGCTTCATTGGCCCTTTAAATCTGCATACTGTGTAGCTGGAATAACACCCCATGCAGGCAAACTACGCCAGCAAATACGCAAAGTTAAGATTATTAATAAACATACAGAATACATACATATACGTTTTAGCTCAGACGTCAGTTAAAACGCAGAAACCCGCCTATGCGTACACACTCCTTAGGCGCGAAGGACACCTCGACCTTAATTTTTTCCCGATTTTTCAAATTCAAATGTTATTATTTGACAGCTCCCCAGTGGACAATTTGAGTGTAGCAAACTGCACGTGACATGCTAATATAACAAGCCCCGTGTTCCCTTCCAAAGGAATTTAATGTTCATCCGCATCGGTGCTTTTCATAAACCACATAACACGGTTCCCTATTTCGAATGACTTACATAGAGCGTAACTCAAAAGGTTTCCAGGAAAAACCTTTAGCCTAAATAAGGCACAAAACAAGCAAAGAACAAATAACATTTGATTCCAAAAATAGCAAGTGGTATTATATCTAAGGTATTGGAATTGATTAACTGTTAGTTTTGCTTTGAGTGAAGATACTTGAAAAGCATCACGAATTGATCCTGTAATATATGCCATTGCAAAAACGAGATTCTAGCGGTGTCATTTGTTCTGGATCTACAAAACCGGTAAGCTTATTTAACATATAGCTGCAATGTCACAGAAACGTAGCAGGAATGGGGATGAGGTGATGTTTTTTAATGGCGCTACATACAGAGCAGGCCAGGCTTCCCATTTCCCATATCAAATATTTTAATGGACATGGGAACACGAGGACTGTTGCTGTGCCTTTGATAAAAATCATTTAAAATGAATCACCTTACTAAAATTCACTGCATATTAGTCCATAAGATTGTATATTGTTTCAAGCTATGCAAATATAACCGTTTTATTTACGTATAAATTTAGCCACTATGTCCCGACTTAGGTTACATACCCACACAAATTGGGACAACTAACTTAAACATAACAAGCGAAAAATCTGTGTTTTGTTACATTCGAACAGGATGCCTGTCCTATAACCGAAGCGTTTTCCCACTTGACGTCAGATAACTTCAGGCTTTATAGTGATCGGCTATATAGTGATCTCTCTCTCTTTTCGGTCAGCTCTTCACTCTTCGTATAAGATAAAGGCGCGTTCAACAGAGTTCAAGCTGGGTGATTGCAATGGTCAGTATAAACACTACTCTTTCTGTCCGATGACTTCAAGTCAGCGTATTTATTGTCTTGCGTGTAGTGATCCCTTTGGCGCTATCTGTTGTCCGTTTGTAGCCGGTTTGTATAGGCCTAACAAAACTATTCGTCAGACGGCCAGCTTCAGATCAGGGAAGACCATTAAACCTGCTGCAGAAGCAAAGCCCTACTCGGCACGATTTACTGGCGAATATGAGTGCCAATTAACACCTGGCTGTTCCTGTTTACCTACATGGCTCCTTTCCTCCTCTCTGATGAATAGTCTCTGCTGTCCAAAGAACATTGTACAGGTACTCATGTGACTGATCTCAGTATCTAGAGATATGGCCAGTCTATACTCACCACTGCCAAGAGTCCCGCACATCACACTAGAACTATTCTTCTGTTGATTGTGGTGTCTGCAGTTTTGTCCCGTAGTGAGGAAAAATCACTACGCTATAACACATCAGGACCGAACGGCAAGTTAAAAAATAATGTAGAACACACACAAGTTGTCACCCCCTATGAGCCTTTTACCAGCCTTTACATAATAATAATAATAATAATAATAATAATAATAATAATAATGCAATTTATTTGTGGGCGATTTTCGAAAACCCAAGGTCACCTTACATAGTCCATTAAAGACAAAAAATAAAAACAAATAATTAAAAAGAGTTATTTACATAATCAGACAACAATAGTTCTAAAGCGAGTAAGCCAACCTCAATAGATGAGATTTGTTATTTCTGATATCCGGCGGAAGTGAGTTCCAGAGTCGGGGAGCAGAGCGACTAAAAGCTCTGTGTCCCACGGTGATGAGGCGGGCAGAGGGAACAATAAAATGGGTGGCAGATGAAGATCTGAGAGATCGGGATGGGGTGGCAATGTGAAGCAGGCCAGATAGATAAATACATTAAGTTCTTGTTATTGGTATGTATTGATGACTGTATCAAAGGTTATTCTTAATTCATCAAAGTTCATGAAATGCAATGAATTGATCCGGACCTCTGACTTTGAACAAAAATCTGAAGTGGACCTTTGATGAAAAAGTTTGAGAACTCCTCATATATTTTTAATCCCTCTCACAGTAATTAGTAAGATTTTCTTTTTTTTTTTTACACTCACAGACATTATACTTCGATCTTCCAGATTACTGTTTGTCACCCCAAGAGCCTTGGAGACCCGATCTTCTGATGACAGTTTGCTTATCTCTCATGTTCGAAATGTCCATCTATTCCGTCCTAGATGGCTGTCTGGCTGTTGTGTTGGCGTGTGCTTAAGTGGGAGACTTCAAAAGCAGTT
The DNA here is from genome assembly GCA_026779585.1 of Mormyrus proboscirostris. Classification (NCBI taxonomy): domain Eukaryota; kingdom Metazoa; phylum Chordata; class Actinopteri; order Osteoglossiformes; family Mormyridae; genus Mormyrus; species Mormyrus proboscirostris. Next base: position 22,275,028 of record JAODKF010000030.1, on the reverse strand, counting down.
GCAGAACACCTAGGCCACACCTAGACCTTCAGCGCTCTTTTATGTGTGAAAAATCAATGATACATCAAACACTGGTGCAATTAGAACCACACTGTTTTGTCCATTTAAAATGTAGGGACTCGACAAAGAAATGCAGACCATGGCGTATTACAAGCTCAAGATAAAAGAGAATATTCTCAGTTTGTCTTTTCTGCTGAAAAATGTTGATTTTACACGTATGGTTATAATGGACTAACTGACCTTTTGTTACAGTGCATTTAGAGCACATACAGTAGGGGCCAATTGAACATCATCACCTTGTAAGCCAAGAAGCATCTTTAGGGTTACTGGGGGTTGGGCCACCAGCAGTGGATTACAGAGGATGTGCCGTGTGTTGAGACCTGGCTCCACATGACGTGCATCTGGTCTGATTACCCATAATCCAATCTTTCAGTACCTTTGACCTGAATCTTGCCACCTGGAATGTTCTATATGTGCCTCCCTGACTTGAGAGAATAGAGAAGATTTAGGCCGTGGATCTTGTGCCAGCTTTCGCCATACTGGAAAATTCAGGTCCCCAAAAGCAAAGCTGCATTGAAAAAAAACATGAATATACTGCCCTCTTGTGGGAATTAACTAGACATTACATGTCGGATCTGCGGCTTCGTTTCGTTGTCGTGTATTTTTTACTTTTTTACAACTGAAGCCTCTCGGTAGTATTATATTATCCCCAAAGGCGATGTTATGTCTCAAAGCCAAATTTTAAATGTAGCTTGATGATACACTTTCACTGATCAGTATTTCTCACTAATTAAAACAACTTACGTAGTTCATAAATATAAGTGGCTTTCTTAGCATTTTCTAAAGGAGTATCTTTTCTACAGTGACATGACGAGGGCCGGAAATTAAGCTCGCCTACTAGGCTGATGTGTCATTTAGACTACATGAAGGGCGAGTACAACAAAACAGAACATTAGCCCTCTGGCTAGTAAGAAAAGAATGCATGTACTATATTTTGTACTAACCCAGGCCAGTTGGCTAGTAGCAAAAATTACTTCTGTGAATATGCAACATTTTTGTGGACGTATTTGAACCATTATGCCACCTGCAGCCTGATTTACGTTATAACGCCTAAAGGTTTCACATTACGTTTCCATGTTTCCATGGTGCCAAGAAAATTCCGACATCAGGTGGCGTTTAAGCTCTGCTGTTTTATTCGTTGTGAATCGGGGTACGAAGAGTATTCCTTAAGTTGTTTTAGTAGACCTAATGAACGACACGCAGTGGACGTTTAATTAATTAATTGTTTCACCAAATGGCTACTGTCACCGGGAAGACCGTCGGTACACCTTACTTATACCTTTATTTATAACTTAGTGTCATACTGTGTATGATAACACGCAATTTTTGCAAATGTTCATTTTAAATAACTTTAAAAAGTTGCATACTTCCTTTAAAATATGTCACACCACTCTGATAAGATCGCACCAGGTGAGTGCAGGTGCCTCAACTTACACCGGCTCATCAAGCACTTTGTAATTTTTTCCGTTTTTTGTTAGACCGACTAAACCATCGCCATGTAAACTGTTACATTGTTAGAGTCCTATCCTGTTTTTCATGTTTCAATCAGTTATACCCCACCTGATTTAGGTCTTTTGTCCATCGCGGTTCTATAGTTTTCCCATTCCTTCTAACCTGCAAATCGGGGTTATTTATTATATTAATAAACGCTATTTACCTAAATACATTTTCATAAACGAAAGCAGAAAACGCACCACATGTCCACACAAAACACTTCCAAATGAATGACACAGCTTGGAACGGCACATAGGACAAGCAAAAAATGCACACCAAGTGGGAATCGGGGTTTTCCAGAGAAACGGCAGCAATTTAAAGAGCATGTAGCTTGTACAAAACCAGATGATGGTAAATGGACTAAGAGAAGCATGTTCTTTACAGATCTGATACCAGATAAGTGCACAGTTTAGTATCCATTTCATTTAGTGTGGCAAATAAACATATAAGGACTGAAGGTAGAAACACAGTCTGCATTCTTCCAAAAAATATGACTGGGCTAAAGGTGACCCCCCCCCCGCCACATGCCCTCTCCCTTCCTTCCCACATGTCCAGGTGGCGCTCCGGGTTTCACCATCTCGGCTGGAGTCCTGGTTCAGTCCCACAGAAGGGTGACATCTGGGATGTGGCCTAAGAACTGTGGCATCGTGGCTGCAGCCCTCAATCTGCCTCCCTGTATAGGCCAGCATGCAGAACTGACTCACTGATGGATTTTGGCTTCACCTTACACACAGTTTATACCTTGCTTTTTGCAAGCAAACCCACACTTTCTGTTTCTATAATGTTAGTATGACTGGGGGGTGGGGTGAGCGGCCAGTTGATCCTGGACCCCCAGAGGTTTTTTTCCACCCCAACTTTGGAATTTTTGGTTTCTCTCGTCCATTGTCATCTGGCCGTAAAGCACAGAAGCTACCGCGAAACTTGCCACCTCTGTCAGCATCTCAGCATCAAGCCGTCAACCCCAAGAAGGGCAGAAGACAATCCTGTCTAATCTTTCTCTTCCTGCTACAGTACTATAATTTTTCAAGTTACTGAAATAACCAAAGTTATCACAGTTAAAATTACTGATAATGCCCCGTCTCACATGCATCAAGACACCTGCTGTTTTTTGTAATCCCGATAATATCCGCCAGATGGCAGGGATGTGCAGCAAATGGAACGCCGGCGTAATTACCTTCCACAAGATATTCCAATTTAATAATCCTCTGGCCTTACTGTTGGTGAAACGGAAATTAAAATGCTAATTTTGTGAAGCTGTTCATGGCTTATTGGGGGAACATGAGTTGTCCTTTCCCTGTTATCACTTGGCCCTCCGCTACGCACGATGCCTTCATAGATCAATATGTGCCTGTTGTCTTCTCGCGTTCGCAAGCGCGCGCGCACACACACACACACACACACACACACACATATTTTTGTCTGTCTCTCTGCGCATTCCCCCTTCACTCACGTCCCCAGGGACTCGGTCTCTTTTTCAGAAGCGCAACAGAGATATCAAATTAGGACCTGTTTCCAGTTAAAACCCGGCTCGATAAATGGCTTTTGGAAAAATGGTGAAAGTATTAGACTGTGTGCGGGGTAACGGGGGTAATCAATAGTGTTTCGCTTTCTTTGTTGGGAGTCGTTCATAAGCAGGTCACCCTGCGTTGTGTTAACGTAGCGCACACCCAAAAGATATCGTCATCGTCATGAATTAATAATTATTGTTTATTGAACGAGTTAAAAACAGTAACATAGACTGAGATCTATGGGATAGATTTGGGCATGGACTGCAGGTAGATGTCCCTATCAATATTTTTGGGAGTACAGTTCTATTTACGACAGCATGGGTTCCGGGTTGATTTGATCCTGACCAATGTTGAAACCAAGGGGATTTGGGTTGAACAGTGGGGCATTTGAGGTCTCCACCTATTTAAGGGGGTACATTTTGGCTGGTTTTCATTATAAGCCCCCCATCTCCCCATAATTTATGCCCACGATTGAAACCGAAGGCATGCCCTTGATTAAGATACTCGGGGCTTGCATTTAAGTTTTTGGTGAGGTGAGAGAATACCTTTGAACAGTCGACTTAAGTAATGTCGACCAACTCCTCATGCTCCAAGGTGGCTGTCGGTCGTCTAGCGCCTGCCATACAATCGAGAAAAGAAGATGATGGTGAGGCTTTTCGTCACATCTGCCAGGATGTCTGAACCTCGCCCCGACCAGCGTCTGTGCTTCCGGAGGGTGCCAGACTCTCAAAGCCACAAAGGAGGAAGCACAAATAAAAGGCTGACCCCCCCCCAAACCTGAGTAATGTGTGAAACCACAGAAACAGCCTCATCTTGCTATGCTGCTGATTATTGGCGGAACACGATCCACACTGGGGGTGGGTGCGGCTCCCCGCTGTTAATTGATGGACAGTTATATTGAAAGGCGATATTCAGCAGCTAATTGTCTGTTTACTGCAGTATTTATTGGGAAAATGGGCTAGCGGGTCGGATCCGCCGCGTCCCACGCTCTGGTCGTTAATACAGCTTCATTAGTGCCTTTCCATGCTAACGGTCACACCACACTGTCACACCTTCCCATTCCACGTCGTCACGGGAACCTGAGGGACACCGTCACCTGGCACAGTCACACAGGAATTCCCATAACTGGCTTGTTTCCAACAGGTAAATTCACAGGCGTACTCCCTATGTTTATGAAAACCCGTTGCCAAAGAATACTGTTTAACTGTTACCTGCAGGTGATGAATTATACATTTTAACGCAAAATGGGTTTAATGCAGTTTCGACATTTTGTTTAACGTTACAGCGATAAATCACAGAGGTCTTAATGCATGGGAAATGCTACTCCTAAAAGTTACCTTGTTAGAAAGTTGTCAAGAGTGAAAGAAGGATGCTTTAATTTCCTCCAAAAGCAATGTTAACCCTAGCTGAGTAAGTCAGTCACACAGATGTAGTACTCACTGGCTCCAGCAGGGGGCTTGCGATGTGATTGGAGCAGGAGGGTTACATGGTCATTGCTCCCGCAGGTTACCCCGCTTGCCGATAAAACATACTATCCCCCATCAAATCATAATGCATTGGCATGAGCATGAATCTAAAATGCTCTATTTGAAATATATTACAGGAACTCAGTGGAAAGTGAATAACAAGGTAATCAATAATGTCTCAATAAATTTGTAAAATATCTAGAAGATTTTCACAGCAGTATGGCATGACATTAAATTAGTCATAGTCGCTTCATACTTTCAGGGGCTAATTTATTGCAGGGCACTAATGTTGCCGACAGTAAATTCAGTCCCACACTCCAAGCCCCTGAGCTGCTCCAGCAATAACACCAACCCAAGGGGGATTTCAGCCAGTCTTATATTAAGTTTGTTCACTAACACAATATGAATATTTCATGTGGGGCTCGACGCACAGAAAGAAACAGCCGATTCCTCATTGTGCTCTCGCTGGGTTAAACAGTCTGTTAATGACCCCCCAGGAGCTTCCCCCCCCCACTTTCGCTCTCCAGGACAGTTTTCAGATCTCTTGTGGTCAGCATTACTGCACAGCTCCATGTTTTATCCGTTTGGGAGGCTCTCAGCCGAGGTTTTATAGTGTCTGGGAAATCCAGACGCTCGCAGCGTTGTGAAGGGTTAACAGAATCCCGTAAACTCAGACAGCACTCCCATTATTGTCCTGTTCATCTCCCCGGTGTGACACTTTGGTTGGGGGGTGGGCTGTGTCTAATGTGTGCCGGGTACCTCAACGGGCCTCGCGCAGCCCCCGTGACCCCTCCCATCAGCTTAGTATAGCATAGCCAACAGCCCAAAGGGCCCTGAGGAGGTGAGAATGTCTTCAGGGTCAGGGGGCGTCGGGCACAGTGTCACAGCCCTTGGGGGGGGGGGGGGTCTCTGGTGGAGAGGGACGAGATGGTCACACTGCATCAGTGAGTTAGCATTAGCGTGTCTGTACATTACTTGTTTGAAACTGTCAAGTGTAGCTTTAGATTTAACTTGTTATATTCTCCTCCCTCCCCGCCTCCCCCCCCCGCCAGCTATGACCCTATGCGGGATGGACAGAATGGATATCCCTGTGTCCCTTTAAAGGTTAGCATGTGCCAATTTTAGTCACATTCTTTGCTTCTCCTGTCTCCCCTTTACAGCAGAATGGGCACCGCCAAGCCGGAATGGCCCGGAAGCCGATAAGCCTGGGTTACACTGTCCATTCCTCATATCCGTCCCGTTTGTAGAAGCCCGGCCAGAGCGGGCGGAAAACAACAAGAATGTGGCCTTAAGCTGGAGATCCTGGATGGTGAAAAAGCTCCAGGGCGCAGCCGTTTATTAGAGACGAGGCACTAATGCTGAACAAATGGTGCTACATGAATCTTCTTTCTGTTGTGTCAGTGAGGAGCTCTCTGTGGGGAGCCTCGCCCTCCCCTCCTCCATCCTCTCCCTCCCTCCCTCTCTGGAAGACAGCTATTTGATCCCCCCCAAGCCCCCCCCCCTAGCCTCTGGAGACCTTATTAACAAACAAGCAGCTCTTGCGCTTTATAACGCATGATATAACTTCGGCCGCGGTCTCTCATTATGCGCCGACTCCCCGGAATGGAGCCCCTGCTCTCCTCGGTCTAATGCCGCCCGCGAAGTGGCGGTGAGCTGAAAGGGGAAACGTTAATGCTCGTCCGCTTCCGAGCTCGGAGTCTTCGGGTCACTCGCCTGCTGCCAGTTCGAGTTATTTCCCAGGGTGCCAAAAAGCGGGGGGTGATGGGAGAGGCCATGCCAAGGGCACACGCATCGCGTGTTCTTCACCCCCCCCCCCCCCTCCATGACAGAGAGCACAGCATCACTGCATTAAAGTCAGAATTACAGCCAATTAGCATAAGGATTCGGTTAAAATGTGGTGCCCCGTGGCACAGTGCTGAGGCCGGTTATTTTCACTCTCTCCCACGATCTGACCACACTGAAAAGTCACCTAATTAAAAGGTTCTATAGCTGGAGAAATGCGCCGTTTCCTAGTTGGAGGGTCAGTCATAAAGAAGGGCTGCCGGCAAAGAGAGTGCAGAGCCCCGGCCTGTTATTCCTTCTCACTGGCTTCGCTGCACTGCGTACGGGGTGGAGATTAAGCAGCAATGAAATCGCTCTCCCGTCTAGCAGAAAACCAGTGCACCTATCTTCCTATTGAATTCATCATCCTGATACATTAACCAAGGGAGATGGAGGGTTCCCCCATTTCCTTAAACCAGGGCTGTTCAAATCACGGTCCTCGAGGGCCGAGCACTGCTGTTTTTCCAGCTTTCCTTTACCTGAGAGCCAGTTGTGAAGCCTCTGGCCAATTAGAAATTATTAAGATAACTACCTGGGAGACTTGAAAACAAGGCCTGGATTTGGAATCGAGGGCCAGATTTGAATAGGGGGACCTTAAACCTTTTAAACCAGAGTGAAGTGAATCATTAATATTTTTATGCTTCTGATGTCCCACGACTGGTTTACGTTGATTGGTAATTTCATTGGTTGATACATTAAACTATTTTTTATAATACGGGACAGGTGGCGACCCTACCCTGGTGGAATCCTGACTGTGGACTGGGGGCTTGTGAAGCCCCACCCCAGACACTACAGCTTTTCTGCCCATGAGGACCTCTTGGTGGAGCGAAAGTGGGGCGATGCTCCTGGGTCCCCAGCCCACGAACAGAACCGACACCAGAACCAGCCTCCTTTTCCTGACTGTACGCAAAGCCGCCCCAACCGAGGTCAAAGACAAAAAGACTCCTCAGAGCGGAAACTCCGTAATTAGGATCCGAAAGGAGGAGCGATCCTTTAAAAGCCGCGGTATGAAAGATAAGTGACTGCGCGATACAGTGAATAGACAGATGGCCAATTTGCATAGCCACATAAACAGTGATTACGGCTGGTAACCTTCAACGGTTAGCAGAGAATATAAATATTTTATTCCAACATAATGATTTCCGCTACCACTTTGGATGGAAAGCCGGCCCTTTAATGTTCCTGGACTCATTTCACTAGCGTCTGTTTTTGTATTTTTTTTATGCAGACAGTTTGGAGTCTAAAACAAGCAAATTCAGAAGAAGGGATGTTTGACTCAGTGATATGTCTCTTTTTTATTGACTTAGTTTACTGTCTGGAAGTCAACCGCTGAATAACTATATAATGTATAGCATAGACATGTAGTGAGTACACAAACAGCATATATTACCAGCTGGCAGAATGGCCTACTCACCTGATAAGGGGTACAGATCGACATATATAGTGTTTTAAGGGTCAAGAGAGCTGCCCTTTGCGGAATGGCAGACTCTGCGGTGCATGTTGAGGATTGATCTGTGAGACACGGACAAACGGCCAAAGAGACCAGCTTCTTTGGACGGTTAATACTCTTAGGGGAAGTTAGCTGCAGAAGGTGTTCAGGTGTGGCGTTGCTTGATTACAGCAGTGGCGTTTCATGAGACACGCCCCAAAGTTTTACGTCCTCTGTCATGTATTTATTAATGCTCCGCTGGTTCTCCCATGGAGCCGGACCCGGCGTGTCTCATGCCACCTTCAAAGGGTCATGCTAATGCTGTGAATCAGAGAGGGCAAACTGGGGTGACCTTGAGCCAGCCAAAGCAGCACAACATGAGCTACACCTTAATGCTCGCTGATACCGTCTAATGCCGACGGGGCCGTCTTGTAAAACCAAGGGTGAATGGTCCTGAGCAAATCTGCCATTTTCTCTGATTGCGAATATTCACTGTTATCAGCTGAGATTGTACTGATTAAGAAAGTGACTCTTGGCTTTAAACAAATTGCTTCAAGCTCAACACATTTTGGGTGGTGGAGTCAGGGCAAACCGATGGCTGTACGCAAAAGTCACCGATCAGCTTCCGTTTTAATTTAGACTTGTGTCTGTTAGACATCTCCAGCGAATGTGTCCCCCCTCTGAAGTTCAGCCATGTAGCTGATAGGACGAGTGACGTGACTCTCAATCACTTTTGAGCACAAGGCCGGGCTGCCTGCCGGTTCCCGCCCCCTCATGTGCAAAACCACACCCACATGCGGCAACCTGAGATTTGGCAAGAGGTGAGGTCCAGCCCATGGATCCGGACATTCAGCCGCTCCCCCAACGTCAGCATCGAGCCATTTATGCTCACGATTCCTCCTCACGACAAAAATGAATAAAAGTAACTAATGGAGCACCGCTCCACCAACCCCCCCCCCCGCCCCCCAAGACCCCCACCTATGCTGAGCACCACTCTCTCACACCTCTTATTCCCACAAAGAGGTCCCGGTTTTAAGCAGGCGGAGAGGCGATGTTTTATCTGCCGGAAATGTTCCATAATTTATCATTATCAGATCCAATTACAGCCCCCATGCAGCGTGGCCACGTCCCTCAACTCGAGGCTAAAACAAATAAGCAAGCCGTCACACGAATATTCTCTCCCTCTGATTAATAAAAGTAATTAAATTAGAGCATAAAATGCATTCATAAAAGGGGCTTGACTGTAATTATTACCAGCAATGTGTAGTCAGAGGGTAATAAAGCAGGATGCGGGAGGACTTAATTAGAAGTGCTTGCGTATTTATGGGCACGGGAAAAAAATATGTGCGGCTCGCAGCGTCACCTGAGACTTGCGTGATTGCGACCGGATTGCGGAATAGCGTGAGGAATGGGCCAGCCCTGTTTCCTCAATTACGCACAGGCTTTCATTATCTCCGACTTTAATTTGATCGCATATTCCGCGGATCCATCACTCCTGAAGGCTATGGGGCCGGCGTGGGTCTTCCAAATCTTTTTTTTTTCATGGAAGCAGGAGGCGGTACAGGGCTCACTGGGATTTGTGGGTGAGGAGATATCTTAGGGGGCCTTGCGGTCCCCGGCTCAGCGATGCGAGGGTGGAACTACAGTGAGAGATGCCCTCTGAGGTCAATGAAACTCTGGTGTCTTTTTCCAGTCTGCCTGAGTGGTGTGTAACTTCATGTTACTCACGCTGGTGATGTGGAAATGACCATAGACCACGGCTGCCTGGGGTTGAGGTCAGTGGTTTGTCAGGAAGTAGGAAAACTGACCTTTGATGGCCCAGAAGGTCATCCCCAAAGGGTGACACTGAAAAGTCTGTCTCCTCGCTGATGCCACTGGACCATAGTGGACCAGAAATGACTATCGGGCTGCCTCCTCCACAGGCTGATGGTGGCATCTCATACAATTCTCACTTTCTTACTTAAATTGCTTACGACTAAGTGTCAGGGGCAATTTGTACTGTTAATGCGGGTCAATTTGAATCTTGCTTATTGCTGCCCCCCTCTGGGCACACACATGGACTGCAGTCCCCTAACATTTCCCCTCCTTTACTCCTGCGATTCCATTGGCCCATATCCAAACACCGCCTCCACCACATGGACTCCCTACAGTACAGTACAATATCACATGTTGTAGATGTTCCTTTAGACACCCTGTACCCCCCCCCAAGGTTCCAGAGCTCCATCTCGGCCACGTCGAAGCGCGACAGTTGAATCTCATCAGCTGCTTATTCTCAAAGCGCTTGCAGACTGATTGTGGACTAACATCGCATGGAGAGCGACGCTGATGAAGATAATTCCCTGGCGGTAATGATGATGATGCTGATAATAATAGTCATTATTCCCGCCGCTGGCCGTTCCACTCAGTCGCATAGCTTCGTCGGGCCTCGCCGTGCCAGACCAAAACTCCACCCATTGCCGCTGCCAGGCGAGACGGGCGCTACAGGGCCGGCCACTTTATTTTCTGTTCCATCTGTGGCGTCTTCTCGGCAACGTGGAACCTGGGTAACCACGTCTGCAGCAAGTACGGCACTTGTTTTCATCGCACAAATATCACACCGCCATGTGAGACCGATACCTCGACTCTTCCAATTAGCCATAAGCAGACGCCCAGAATGCACTGCGTTCTTCGCCGGAAAGCTTGACATTTGATGTCCCACGATCACGTGTTTAGCGGCTGTTGGAACTTGTGTGGTAAATATGGTTAGTGTGAAGATTAAAATGCAAAGCATTGTGTGTTCTGAGCAGGGCAGCCCAGCTAACGCACAGACGGGACCTTTGCTTCCTAGGGGCCGCGTTCGTGCAAGATGCGGTGAAACCCTTCACATCACCCCCACGCTCCAACTCCACCTCGTCCCATTGGACAGAGCAGCCTGCAATGTCAGCCAATGACATGAAGAGACTCGGAGGTCAAGGCGAATCTTCAGCTTCACCTGAATCTCTTACCATTGTACCATACTGCATTCTGCTTTCATATTATCTATTGTAACTGATTACATACTTAGGTATCTAAATATAACCTTAGGTTCAGCCCTTCTTATCTTGCTCTGTCCTGTGTTTGGCAGGTGAAGTCCTGTGAAGCCCTTGCCTTGTCACTTGCTGTCTGTATGTCACTGCCTGTGGTCCTGGGGATCATTATCTGACGCTGCTGTATACATGTATATAGATAACGCCCACTTGACTTGACATGACTTGACAACTGGGAATCCTGCTCCGAAAGGGGGGCTCTGCCCCAGGGCCAAAGTCTCTCGCTGCCGTGATGTAAAGCAGTGTGACAAGTGACATCAGTTTAGAAGACTATATGCACACAGAGTGGGCCGACCTCACGTCCACCACCCTGGATGTCCCAGGTGACATAAATACTTAATCCGTTACCATTTTATGGGAAACCGAGTTGAAGTCTCCCTGAGGGATCCATAATATGGCCGTTTTCATTCACCGGAATATCGTACGGCGACCCGCTGTCTAGGCCCTAGGTACTCTAGGGTGTCACAGGTCCGAAGCGACACAGCTTTAATTTTCACGTCCGGCAGTAATATTTGATGCTCGCGCGCGTGTCATATCGGTCCCACGCTGCCAAAACCGACGGCCCTGTTACACGGGTCACATGCAAAGTAACCGGAGTAACGGCCTGCCTTCAAGCGGTGCATAAAGCTGTCAGGATCGCCGACATTATAAACGATCCGCATTATGAAAATCACTGCTAGCCACTGGAGTGCCAGTTGTGCCTATATTACACAATTACCAGCCATTTGTGTAACCCTAATCTTATTTCATTACTCCCAGCTCCCGCAGTCATTTCCTTTCACTTCTCAGCGTTACGTTTGTACTTTTAAGCTTAATTTGCTTACGCCTCTTTCCGAAATGAGTCTCAATTTCTTCCCTACTCATTTCGCATGTAAATCTTCACGATCCGCTTCGTTGTAATTACAGCCGCGACTTTGCGCGTTAGTCGCCTCCCGCGGACAGGCGGCGCAGGGCTGCTGCGCACCGCAGACACGCTGATTTACGGCGGCCGTAAGCGACGCTGACAGAGAGCCGCTTAAAAAGCCGTTAACTATGTTTCACATCCATTCTGAAATAATGCAATAAAGGAAGAGGAATTGCGTCCGAATGGGATCCGTCTAATCGAATTAAACGCGGAGCACAGTTGCATTTGTTAGGCCGATGTGCGCGAAAGTGGCACAAGCGCCCTTTGCGTGGAGTATCGTTTTAATCTCGCTTTGGATGCGGGTGCAAATTTCGGCCGGGGGGGGCGCAGTTAGCTCTTGGTGTATAGGACTCCGAATATCATAACAGACGTACCCGAACTAAATTGCTAAAGATTTAGAGGCGACTTTTCTTCATTTGAGCGTAATAACCTGGTTTTTAATAGAGTTGTCTTCGAGGGCTTTGATTAGACTACGAAATTTGAATTTGCGTTGCTTTCCGCATCGGGAACCCTGAAATGTGAGTCACTTTATGTTGTTGTAATGATGTAAATGTCTGCCTAACGGTCAGATTCGTGTTATAATTAAACTGCGAATAGCCCTACCGGAAATGCCTGTGGAATTTACAGCACTGCTGAGTACTGGCCCTACCTACACCTACCAGTGAGTAGAGATGGCATTCAGCTGTCCAAAAACCCATTTTAAACTAACTGATAAGGTCACTGGATTGAACTGGTATTTCCACTATGGAGGATAACTCAATCAAACGTGGACTTTGGCAGCTAATATCTGTAACTGCAGTGAATACTAACGGACTGACTAGTCATTAGCACAGCATTGTGGAGACCTTTATCTGTCTGTATCTATATCTGAATCTATATCTAATCCACATCTATCTATGATGACAGTTTTCAGGTGAAATGAAGCTGATCTTTATGGACACGCGCACATCTCCAGTGCTAGTGCCCTTTTCGAACAAAATGAGCAATTGGCTAAAGAACACTTTGGACCAAATAGTGTGACGCACTCCACAAGGACAGGCTGTTCCAGGGGAGAACCCACCATCCGGCATTGCCGATCGCCTGCAACTTCCACAGAAAACAGAAAAGCCAGCACAAAATCAATATTGTTAACTCCATCACGGCGTCCGGCCCTTAATCCAGTCAAACGCCTATGGTTTGCACTCAATAAAGCCTCTGAACTGGAAGGATGCGGCAGGAAACCGCAGCGATATGAATCCACTGGAGCCGCTCCGTTGTGCTTCCACATCCGTGGGCTTTAAATATCACGCCATTCAGTGGGCGGCACTATTCGGTCCATTTTTTTATTTATCTTGCACTTAAGAAGATTACAAATAAACAAAAATGCGTTTTCCTGAGTAACATACATTTCATACCTATGTGTTATGAGCGAAAGTGTCCATTTATAGTGGCTGTGGAATGTCCTTCCCACAGTGACTAACCTCCAGTTTCACCAACACTGTAATATCAGTGATGATGGCGGTAATCAGCTGGGCACCGCTGTGATTTAAACCCTGCCGGCCAACATCAGTCTCTCCCCGCCCAATTGTACCACTGGGAATTTTCTGTTCCCCCTCATAGCAACAGATTCTGCACAAATGAGGGATGCTGGAAATTACCTCCATTTCGCCTGACTGAAGCAGCTCCTGGTATAATGTCACCTCACCAATCGCTTCCCTCTCCCTCAATCTGTCGCTTGACTGGGCAGTCTGGGACCGGAGCGTGAACCGCGTTGCCGTGGTGCCCGCATTCTGAGCATTTCGATTCACCGGGAGCTCCACTCGCCTCTTCCCAGGTGACTCTGGGTGACTCCCCAACGATGCCCGAAGGACCCGAAGCTCCCCATATCCATCATCTCAAATGCCCCCTGCCACTTTGCGGAATCATATCGGTTGTTTAACCCGCACAAACATGCTGTAGGTCGTGATTTCCCATAATGCCTTTGGCTCAACTCAAATAAATCGGCACCACCCAATGGCCTGCTGAAATACGCTCCATCCCACCTCTCAGAAACAGGATCCCTAACACTACTATCAGCAGTCGCCTCTCTAGTGCGGTAACGTACTGTAGGGGTCAGCTACCCTCATGCTGACGCCTGTCGCGTTCAGTTAGCCTCCCACGGCCGATTTGACACAAATAGGCTGTTTTTTTAGCTTCTAGGCCCATGCTGGCTGCCCTCCCTACTTCACCCCCTGTGCGGCGCGATCTGCCCAGAAAAGAGGCACTCTGGGTAATGTGCCCAGTGATTGCTGTCAGTAAGCAGTCTCCCGATGAAGTGACTCAGGTCGCCTTCATATCGATCTCCGCCAGGAATGACTCCCGGCTGAGAAAAACGATCCCCGCCGATGACGGATCTGTTGCCGCAGCACAGCCCTCCTCTGCAGACCTTCGGAACACTGCTAGTCTCCATAGTTGAGTCACGCGATTCCAATAAGCGATTCCCCTAGTCTTCGCAACGCTATCGCGGGCGTCTCGATGGCGCACAGGGGTATTCAGCAGTTACTGGCAGTTACCTTTCACCGACGGGAGAGAGCGATGGTGGCTTGCGGAAGAAGAGGAGACGTCTCTGGTGGCTGGATCATCAGTCAGTATAAAACGCAGGCAGGTGTCCCCCATGATGGGTCAATGTGTTTCTTCCCATCTTGGTTTTATTCGGGCGAGAGCAAATATCGGTAATGAGCGATATGTCAGGTTTGCTTAATCCCATTTCCTGACTGGCTGCAGTGCACCGCGATGCTGCCCGCATGTAAACAGTGCTGTCACTTTATTTGTCTCACCCTCGCTGACGGCGAGGAGCCCAGCTAGGCCATGTTTACCACACCCGTCCTGGATGATTAAGGGATGTTTGTCTCTGGGGGGCAGTGTCCTTCATATCAGCGGACTGGTGGGTAATAGATACATGGGGTTAGTTTTAGATGTAATCTGCATGACTGGGTCACCCGAATCGCGAATCCCATGGGGACTGCAGGTGAATAGTAATAAGTTGTATAAATCACCAGAGGAGAAAAACACAGCTAAAATCAGCTAAAGGCACAAAGTTAAGATATTTTAGCGTCCATCCCTGGGCCGTCCTGCAAGCTGCAGATAGGCTTGGTTGGGTGAATGCAGGCAGTCTGCGGTTTAAGGGGTGATATCCAGAGAGTGGTGCCTTGGGGAACAGAGGCGATTGCACACTGACACGCTCCTCCAGAGCCCAGAAATAAAACTGGCCCTTTAAGACTGATCAGATGAGAGACCAAAGGATGAAAAGCCATAAAAACTATATATGTATAAAAAAAAGCCACAGGGGTGTGTGAAGCCACGCTGTCTTTGTGATGCAGAGCTGTGTAGCCTTGTCTTTCCTGTGGTTCTGGGTGTCCTGTTCCATCAGGCGGGCCAGCAGCTCACTGGAGCCCCACAGAAGGTCACCGGCTGCCATTATTCCTCAAAGAAAGGAAAACTCTCCCCTCATGGGTCCAGCGACTGTGGTTAAAAAAACACAGGAACATGGAACTGAACTGACAGAATAAAAAAGAACAATATCCCACTATCTCAGCCAGCCTGTGCTTCTTAGACAGTTTTGAAGTTAACTAGTCTTTTGTTGAGCTTGACTTTGGGTCGGGGCTTGCAGCCAAGGGGAGACCGACCTGTACCATCATCTTTACTTGTGGGCAGATGTTTACTGGCATGGGGGTCGAGCCTGAGCCCCACATCCAGACACACCCCCTGAACAACACATGTCCTTCTCCATCATTTTAAAACAAATTCTCTTTGAAATTTTTAAGATGTTTCAGAACTGGCTTATCATTGGGACACAAAAGGACTCGAACCTGCAACCTTGAGACATGCTACTGGGTCATTGACTCAGTGACACGCTCGTGTAAGGGTTACGTTGGAGATTAGGCTAACCCCCCCCCGAATTTTAACCCTTCGCCAGACAAGCAGCAGCGATGTCTTTCACCAGCGTCGGTTTCCAGCGAGATCTTGATTAAAATTCAATGACAAGCGCGTGTCTGATTTACATTTAAATGGCTTGATGCAGCCGTTGCCTGTGTTAAATGACTTGTTAGCAGATGAATCTAGTAATTGCAGTGTTTTATTACGCAAATAGCTATTAGCTATTATATTTATTATAGTCAAATACATTTTCCAAGGAACATGAGAAATATGCTGAGTGGCGACACAACATAATGTTGGTAGTTTGTTCTACCTAAATAGCGACGGTGCGATTACGATCTTTTTATGGATGTCCCCGGAGAGTCATAATTAGTCTGGAGCTTTTTAATTTATTTTGCTGATAACGTTCCAGCGCACTAGGGAAGCGAGGCGGACTGGAGTGAAGGTCGTGTGGCCAGGTCCGTCTCTGGGGAGTCGGTGTGGGTCGTCTCCGAAACAATCAGAAGAAACTCTTCACGTCGGATTACCTGGCAGCCGCTCCCGATTAAAACATTTGCATGTGTAAATAACACCAAGTTCATGTTATCGCTGACATTTTAGCCAAGTGGGGATTTTTTTTTGGCACGTTATGATAGTCTGCCGTCTGTTTATTATCGGATTATAAACCACGTAGGGTGAATAAAAGACAGATATGACGGAACTATCAGAACCTAATAATGTATATGCGTGGGAAATGCATGACACTGTGGTAATATGTGCAAGTCTTTCAGATGATTGGGGGACAAGCGCAGAAAATAGCAGAGCAGTGCTTCCAAAAGAGAATCGTGGTTATTCATCTTTCATGTTATTGATTTTTTATTGTAGAAATAAGTTGTGGATTGACTTGAAATCTTGGAGCGAATGGTCCATGACCTGTTTTCTGCTGTTTTTATTTCTCTCACTGTGAACTGATTTCTTTTTAAAAAATCTGACCCTTTTTCTCGTTTTAAAGAGCAGAAAGATCACGGATTTCTCACTCGGTTTCTCCCGGGAGACTCGCGTCGTTAATTATAATTCCACTAGGGGTCGCTGGAGTGCCGGAGGCAGCTTACTGGTATTGAGAGCAATGCCTGTTTTATTAAGAGATGCAGGAGATGAAGGAATTAGACTGTTTTTCGTATACAGACGTGTTTTTTTTTTTTAAATCAGCATTTTCTATTAATCAGTTTCTTCAGATAACAGAACTGTGTTGGGTTATGAACTGAATTGTTTTATGGAGGAATAACTTTCTGCTTTAAATTGGCTTATCCTGATTCTAACAATCATTTCTGTATTCCCGTGTTTTGCCAAACAGAGCTTGCTTTCCCTAATGCCAATACGTTGTTCACATAATAAAATATGACACAACAATATGGTGAAAGACATACTATACTTTAATGAGTCTCTCATTACGGTTGGAAGATAGGAATCTCACATTTGAGCTGAAAGTGTATTTATTCCCTACTAATTAAGGCAAGTGTTCACTACAGCTACGATATCGCCGCCCTTGTATGTACAAACACTAATGACTTTTATCCACTGCATCACATGGCAACAAAGAAGCGAATCAGAAAACAGACGATTATCATTAGGTTTTTAAGGATTATCATCAAATGGGATACTGTATCTCTGTCATTAATTGCATTCCAGAAAAAGATAATGATTTGGCTAACCTTTCTTTCAGCATAAACCTGACTTTAGCTTAATTAAAAGGTATGAGGCTGGATGGTAAATATGACATTTTCTTGGAAAATCGCCCCGGGAGAACAGACATGAAGTATGGGCATGTTTTAAAAATATTTTGTCAGTTTTCTTCTAATTAGAGGCATTTCAGAGGGAAATTCTAATTGTTCTTCCTGGAAAATGAAGGCCGCCAATGTTGGCCGACTCCACAATCAAAGCGCCTTATCGCGTTAATGAGACGTCCCGTCCCGCAGACGGAACCGCCGCCGTTATGCCACATTCATGTCAACACCAGTGCGCGTTTCATCTCCTGCAAGAAAAGGATGCAAACCCGTTTCCTCGCAGGGATTCTGCTCAGGTGCGGGTCAGGGAACAGCGAGAGGCGTAGACCTGGCAGCGCAGATGCCCTGGCAGAGTACATGCTGGCTTATTGCGACTCGCTGACATCAATACCTGGAGGAAATGAGATCTGGATAGTTTATCCCGATAGCGCGGCCCCTCGCCGCTGCAACTTCGAAATACATCAGACACAAGAAAGCGCCGCTAGATCTGGCTTTTGTACAGATTATATCATGATATTATGAGGAGAAAAAGTGAAAGAGCCCGACAGAAAGAGGGTTGCTGGCCATTAAAAAATATGCTTTTTTACGCCTTATGGAGCTTAAGGAAATGCTATAGAGCTTGATTAAATGACATGACACTGAAGGCATCATGTAGAAGCTGTGTTTTTATGACAAATGGTTTGACAAATCCCTCCCACTCGAGCTGCGGCGAACTCTCACATTCCCGCTGCCAGACGTCAGCCATTCGCCGGGGAACATTTATCATATTTGATTGCACGAAAGGGTAAGGGGTGTTAAAAGGCCATCACCGGCACATTTGGCGGAGAATTCGGCAAATTCAGAGCTTCCCCAGTTTAATTAGCTCCTGCAGAGCATGCTGGGCACCAATGCACGCCTGGTATCGGAAAGGTCATCCTCAGAGCGAAATGTCAATGCAACGTGCTTGAGGATCTACCTGAAGAGCATCACCGTGGCAGCGGCTGTGTTATTGCCGTCCTGCCCACCCGTGATCGGGGAAGAGCCGTCTCTGTGGAGGAGCTGCAAGGTAAGGCAGCCATGATTGTGGAGTCACACTAAATGGGCACGTGTGGAGTGACCTAAGACAGCCTCAAATAGCCAATGGGATCTGAGCCCAGGGTGCATGATGTGCAGTAGGGATAACGCCATGTATATGGGACGTATCCAGGGCTCCTAACATAGCTTTGCAGATGAGTTGGTGTGACGTATAACTACTTAAATAAGAAAGTAAAATAGGCAATAGAACTGGGGCACAGCTTCTCTGAAAAGCATACTGCCCTCTGGTGCATGGGAGGACTCCTCAAATACAAGCTTTAATGCTCACAACTTGGACAGAAGATGAATATATTTGGACATCAGGAAGCTCCTCTGACACTTTCAGCCCAGGTTAGCGTCTCACAGCACAGTGATCCAAGTATCTCATTACCTAATTTGGTTAATTAATCTCGGCTAATGGGCCGAACGCACATTAGTTTAGCCACTGCGGCTAATGGAATCTCAGGGGGCAGGAGAGAACTGTCATCACTCTCGTTGGCCTTGGGGGTGGGGTTTGGTGGATGGAGACTGGGGGGGCTGTAAATTCAGGCTGAGATGCTGAGCTTTCATGCCGGGATGTTTACGGATTGGAGCCCTTTGCCAGGCGCCTGTCCACAGGAGCTCTCCGATTTTCTGAGATGTTGGGGGAGTGTAAAAAGATAAAAGGCGACTCTGTCTCCATGCCCCCTGTGGTTTCAGCATGGCCCCCACCCCAACGACTGCTCCCTTCATATCCGACACATTCTGGACTTCTGCTTGCACATTGTGACACTCTCGTTTCATGTGTTGGACCCATCCGGAAAGCAGACTAATGCATCGGGAAGGGTTACCCAGACCAACAGCAGGCTGTCCCGGATGCATGGGGTGGCACAGATGCTGGAGCTTAGACAGGTCAACTCTCACGGTGTGAAAATGGAATTCACAGTCTATGAACATGACCTTTGACCCAGGAAGGGAAATGAAACCTTACAGAGAAGGATTTCTGCAGATAAAAGCAAACTACTGGAATCACCCATTCCTGTTCCATGTACATTCCCTGCACACAGCTCCCATTTATCTCAATATAATGAATTTAAAGGTTTTTCCTTTTTTTAATCCTCTGTGACAGTGAAGGATTTTGTTCGTGGAACTCAGTGGGAGAACTGGGCCGAGTCTCACAATGTTCCCCAATGTTCCCCGAGGACAGCCATGGAGCATCTGAGAGGCCGAAAGCTCGAGTTTGTTTTTTTAGGTTGTTTTTCTTTTTCATTTTCACACCGTCTTCATTTCCTGTTTTTAATTGTTTAATGCTAATGGTACTTGTGCCCACTCTTGACATTCTAGCTAGCATTAAATGAACAGTTAGCGACGTTACGGTTAAGTGCATACGGTTATGCTGCGGCCACATTGGGAAGGTCGCAGCTGAACAGGAATCGCACTGTAAGCCTGCAGAGAACCGCGGCAAAGGATATGGTCGATCCAGCAGAGTCGGGAATCGCGCAGCATGCTGCTAAAAATGGCCGCCGCGTGCGCGTGTATGCCTGTGCGGGCGCATTCCCTGTCACCGCGGACTCGTCTCTTCTCTCCAGGGGCCTGCCTGCATTTGACACGAGAACCTCTTCCCATCTCCTTCGCTTGCGGTCTGGGATTATGCCGGAACAAGATAAGGGAGTGAGGAATTTTATATTTTTCATCCGGCCATCAGCTCTTGTGATGTCGTATCCCTCCCTGCTCCCCCCTCCGCTCCCTGCATCCTCGTGTCCATCGGTCCCACAAAAAGAAGACAGATAAACAAAAAAAAAAACCTCTTTACAAAGAAGCGCGGGGCCACATTTTACAAAACAAGATTCCTGCCACCGAGATCGGATCCATTAAGCCATTACTGCTTCTCGGGGATTGTTAGTACGCCCCTATAAGCACCTCTCACTTCTGTTTCATGAAAGCCCCCTCAGTCCGGCCACCCCCCCATTCATTAATTTACATAGGTTTCACACGGCCATGTCCACCACTCACGCAAAAAGCCCCCCCCCCCAATCACGCAGCGCGAACGGCGAGAGACAAATGCTAATGGCATCGCTAATGTGTTTCCAAAGAGACGTGCGTTCTGGCTGCCCTTGCCCCTCCGGAGCGGGCCCACAAAGTCGGGTCTCCCAGAACACGGTGCTTCACGGAGCCCATTAGAGCTGGGCCAGAGGCAGCGTCATGGATCTGGGTGAAGTGGGGCCCGGGGAAGGAAAGGGCCCCCAGTGTTGTTGTGTCTTAATTTAGCCCCTGATGGAGCCAAGCCTTTTCTGATCGGCGCCGCTCTGCTTACCAGGATCCGTATGGTCCATTCTACCCTCGTTCCCCCAGCATCTGAAACACAGTGGCCCGTAGATGCGGTGGATAATTATTTTGTATTTGCGCCTTGTTCCTGGGGGGGTCAGTGGAGGGGGCGGGCTTGTTAATGGGGTCACCAATTTTGGGTTGCTGACCCCCAACCCCTTACAGACACACACACACACACACACACACACACACACAGACCTGTTCTCACATCTTTGTAAGGACTCCACATTCTATTTCTATGGATTAAACTCTAATCCCAACATGATGAGCCCCAACCTTAACCACACACAATCAAACAAAACATGAGACTTTTGGCGATTTTAGTTTTTTGATTGCATTCACATGACCTGTCCCACAATATCAAAATAACCAGTTTTTATTACATTGTGGGGGACATTTGGTCCCTACAATGTAATATGAACTTAATCCACACACACACACACACACACACACACACACATTTCACGTGATCATCTGCTATGGAAATCTGCATTCAGTAACATTTGCTGCCTGGGGGTGGGGGGTCTATCTCAGTAAATTTCGC
>JAODKF010000030.1:22242489-22253620 GCA_026779585.1 Mormyrus proboscirostris | reverse complement strand
CCCCCCCCCCCCCCCGTATCTCACAATTCGATCCTTGCATCCTGCATCTTCTCATTATAAAGGTCACCGCTGGCTGCCCCAGGTGTGCCCCCACCTCTACCGTCTCTTCTTAGCTTTTCGCTGGACTATGGTCCCCCCTCCCCCCACACCCGTACAGGTGGTCCGTTCCATTCAGCCTCATGTTTATTACGCCCTTGCACTGGTAGACGGGCGCCGGGACAGGAGAGGTGGGGGTGATCAGAGGCAGACACTGAGAGGTGCCGTGGGGGGGCCCCGGGGCTGTGTGTCACACGGCCGCCGATGTTTTCTGGTTCAGACGGGGTGCTAACAGCTCAACAGCATCAAGCGCAAATTCACCCCATACATGATTTACATGCAGAAATTGTTTGTTTCTTCAGTTTGTTTTTTTTTTGTTTTTTTTGGAGAAAATACTACCCCCCCCCCCCGCTGTGTAATGGAGGGGAAAAAGCCAGGAAACAGGGGCCGTGGGTCTATGAGCGAGAGCGGGAGATGGAGTGAGAGAGCAGACGGGGCCGGAAGAGCCCAAGCGTGAGTTTGATGTATGGGGTGGGGGGGCACAGACAAATGTATCGCAATCGAGCGCTGCCACAGGCCATACTTTACGGCTGGCGGCAGCGAGCTCCCTGCTCGTCACGCTGATCAGCCTGTTTGTTTTGGGAGACTGAGCTGTGCTTTCCAGCTTCTCGCCCCCCCCGTGCCCACAGGAGTGCCACCGCGAGCAGAGTGTGGGCGGGTGCATTTCCCACAACTGGCACGCGTTTATAGGTCTGCTTGCAAACCCACACACGTCCACACGCGTGTACCAGTGTGTCAGCGTGTGCCCGGGACCTGCCCGCCAACTGCATGTCCCCCCTCCGGCTCTCGCCCATCTCCCCAAAAAGAGGCCCCCCCCCCCTGTCAGTCTCGCCCCACATGGCAGAGTGAGCTGCATCAGGTACCCAGAAGATAAAGCCATTCTCTTTAGAAAAAATAAAAAACCCAGGCAGTTGGGAGGGGAGGGCGGGTAGGGGGGCAGGCAGTCCCCCCCCCCCGAATCGGCGCGAGATGTGGGAGGCTGATAATGCTTTACAAAGCCCGTCTTCAGCTGCAGCGGTGTTAGAGCAGAGAGCAGAGGAGCCCCCCTGAGGGGATGTGATTCAGTTGGCTGCTGGGGAGGGGGGGGGGGATGAGGGGGTGCTGTTGAATTCTTTATTTTGAGTTAGTCAAATGAGGCTCCGATCCGCCGTGATATGAGCAAGCCAGGTGACTTAAGCCTCTCAACATGCGTTTAAATGCAAATTAGCGCCGAACGTGGGGAAGGTCCTGTGCCTCCGCCCAGCCTGAACTGACAACTGCAATTAAAATGTAGCCTCATCCTGGGGTCTTTCTGTAACAGTCCCTGGCTGTCTCCTCATCGGGGGAGGGGGGGCTGCCCTCTCTGTCCGTCTCCTTATCTCGTCTGGATCGGGTTCTCGCTCTGGCGGAGGGAGAGTCAGCTCCCTGTTAGACCACGCCCCTCTCTCCAACCTTCCCAGAATGCTCAGCTCCCTTTGGCCACTGGCAGCGACGCCCGGCTCCCATGCCGGGCTCGCCGTCGCCCGGGACTGAGGCTGCTGAAGCAGATGGCTTTCTGAAGGAGTGACCCCGTTTCTGGCGTTTTCCAGTAGCTGGTCCAGGATCAGCCCGCACTGAATCTGTCTGAGTTTTCTCTTTGGGCACTCCCCCGCTGAATTCACAAGATGGAAGAGTCATTGCAATGTGAAAGAGACACCCCCACAATCCCCAGGAAAGGCCAGAGGCTCCCGGCTGGAGGGGTGGATACCACTTCTCTTCCTCCTCATAAGAATGTCAGGATTAAAGTGTGTAGAAGGCACCCCTGAAACACACCCCCATCACCTCGACGTTTATTGCTGTGCATGGATGCAAGATAGGAATAAACATGGTTCTGCTTTTTGGGCCTAGTCGTGCAGAACTGGTCCCGTCTACCTGAGGGGGAGGCATGCTCCCATTTCTGCCTGCTGGGGCTCAGCCCCATAATGCATCAGCACGCGACGCAGCTGTGGAGAGTGACAGCCGGCCACGCTTTGAGGACGGAGGGGGGGCAGGCTTCTCCATGTCCCCTGAGGATACCTGTCACGGCGTCTCCCTCTCTCGTGGTGGAGCTTTTTTTTTGTCGCTGTTTTGGCTCTTTACTGGGGACTGTTGTTCTACAACAGCACTTTCTTTCATGGCTGAAAATGTACCTGACGGCAGCCACCTCTGTAGGCGTCCGGGTCCAAACGCAGTTTGTCACTCTGATTATGGTGCTACACGGTAACCCTACATTTGCGCAGCCCTTCCCACAATCCTTTTCAGCTGGCGACAGGTGTCTCAAACAAGTGATGAGAAACTGCATGCGTTTGATTAGCTGGAGCCTATATATGGGCATGTTTGATTAGCTGGCACAAAGGCAAGATTGACTGGCTGGTTTATGGGTATGTTTGATTGGCTGCTGTAAGGGCACATTTCATTGGCTGGTGTACGGGCATGTTTGATTGGCAAATGCGCAAGGGCCCAGGACGATTTTGGATGGGGGCACAGCCAGGGTTACCAACTCTCATGCATCCCACGTGACACTCACACATTCGGACTCTCTCGTGCAAGAAACGGCAAATCTATATTATTCCATTCTAAACATAAAATTAGCTACATCAAAAGCGGTGGGGCAGTTTGCAAACCCTACAGACTACTTGCAAAGTAATGAAACTATTACATACATGTAAATGTGTGCGCAGACTTCCCTCTGGCCGGCTGAGCAAAGCAGGCAGCCCTGCAGTGGTGGCCTGTGGCGGTTAGACAGACCCTAAGAGGTCCAAATGTGAGCGTGACCTCACGTCATGCTAAGTCAGTGGCGGCTAACTGCTAGCCGCTAGCCCCGTTAACCGTTTCTTTATGACGCTGACAGCTCGCCACATTAAAGCTGTCAGGCCGGTTCAGGATAGCTCTTTTTCAAAGCGGGAGCTTAATCAGCTCACCCACTCTTTTTTTTTTATGTAATGACTCTCGGTTCATTTGCAGCATGTTGTATATTGTGCTTAAGTACTATAAAAATGTTAATTTTAGGTTCCTACAATATTGAATTTTGCCTAAATGTAATATAATGCATATAAATACCTGATCTCCTCATCCTTATTTCAGGAACTTAACAGATACTCTCAAACTGTCTACCTCCTCCACGGCTTCTATGACATACTGAAAGCAGAGTGTGCACCCGCACCGACTCTGCAAACGCCTTTCCGATCCGGCCGCGGTACTCAGGATGATAGGATGAGGAGGAGTTAGAGAACAGCGCTGCTGACTGGCGGCCTTGATGAGCGTGCTCTGGCGAAACAGAAAAGGCGAGGATATCATTACGCTCGAACCGAACTGAACGTAATAACATAATATGAATATATACATATGCATTAAAGGTGAGTACCTCATATTAGTGTCTAAATCCCCAGGGCTTGACTCCCCTAACTATTAAACTTGGACTGCAGCTTAACTAGTTACTTACTTGTTAAGTGATTAATGAACGGGCTTAACTGTGAGCTGAAACTATGCTTGTAAACTCTGTTATTATGGTACATTTGAAACCGTTTTGCTGTTTTTCAGACCCACACCCTTCTCTCAGTTAGGGTGCCAGTACCTCCTAGTGGAGGGGTCCTGCTCTCCTGTCCCGCTTCCTGCTGGGAGTAATCTCGGAGCAAAGTGGGGTGCTGTGAGTGCTGGCAAACAAATCGCTTCATCCAGAGGCGTGATCCTGATGGGCCTCCCTGCACTGGGCTGGTTCATTCCCGTTTGTGATTTACTGCTAAGCCGGATAGACTCTGGAAAAAAAAGAAAAAAACAAAGAGACTTTTCTGGTACCTTTCCATTTTAGAATTGGATGCCCCCCTCGATTACTTGTGTGGCTCGGCCCATTTGAAACAGAGGAGGGTGTTTTTCTAGTGAATGGCAACAACTATACTTAGGTTATTGTTGGGATCTTTACTTAACTCACCTCTCTGGTGTTGCCCTGGGCGTCGCTTGCCCTGAGACGGGCTGGCATCCCTGCAGCGTGTCCCCTGTGCTTTCTGGGATAGTCTCCGGGCTCTCTGAGATGCTGCGTTGGGTAAGCCAAGTATGAAAGCCAATGTATGGATGGACGGAACAATTACTTGGCATCTGTTGGTTGTTTTGGCTTTAGGAGACTCATCATCATGTTTTTCTGAGAGACACAAGGTCAATGCTGCCCCCCTCCCCATGACATTTGCCCCCCGAAAATACCTGTCTGAGGAACGCAGATACTATAGCCAGTTTTAAAAGACACCCAGACACGCTATCATTAAACAAATTAACATTTCACGCTTGGCTGGTGATGAAAGAGGGATGCTGATCTGCCCGAACGTGCCATGCATTCTACAGCTGCCACTAGGGGGCAGGCTTGCACAACAGTCAGCTACAGCCATAGATGAGCCATAGTAGACTACACCAAGTGGTGCAAAACGGCCCCTACCCAGCAGCTTAAAGCACATATCAGATGTGTTTCTGTGGTAGACAGAGATCCTAGTGCTGAGTGTCAGAGTCCCTTTAAAGTGTAAGCGCCAAACACACACAGCGCCCTCCTTAGCCATGCGACTGATATTACACAATGAGGCTTTTAATGCTGTCAAATTTACGAACTCGATTTTGACGGTAAGAAGTGGCTTACCGAAACGGCGCTTAGGTGGACATGACTCGTATAATCATAGATAGCGTCTCCGCCGTTTACCAGCTTTCCGAAATGTGCTCGCATAACACGCCACCTGGTGCAGGTTCATTTACAGGAGAGGTTTTTGCTTTTTGGTACATTTTTTCCATCCCGACCGAAGCGTAAACACTATGTGAGACAGATTTCCCAGCATTCCCTTCTGCCGACGCTTAATGTCATGATGCTATCCGGCTGCCCACGCCGGCCCCCCAGTCAGGGCCGATTAATGCATTAAAGGCGGGTCCTGCAGCGGGACGGTATAATGAGGCTGGCGCCTGAGCCGTCTTCCGGAAGGAGGCCTCGGAATGTAAAACATATGCTAACGAGCCGCGCTAATGAACGAGTGGGCAGTGTCACGCTGCGTGATTCCTAACCCCCTCTAATGCCTGTGGCTGAGGCGGCAAGACCCCAGCCTGGCTAATGACCAGGTGCCGCCTTTTGATTGGCCAGCCTGCATCACATGACCTTTGCCACAGCCTCCTATTGCTACTTGTTCTGCTAGTGGTATATTTCCACCTTTGGTAAAAGAATCGACACATCCTAAATGAATATTTATGCTTTCTGTACTGACAGCCATTGCAGAGTCCTAACAAAGCTAAAACGCAGTTAAGCAGAGGTTTTCTAAAGGCCAGATAGCTGATCAGTTGGCCATGGTATCAGACCTGCTAAATCAATGACCTACCTGAAAGGTTGGTCTTCCCAAAAATACATCATCCATCCATCCATCCATCCATCCATCCATCCATCCAGGCAGGCTGCACAAGCTTTAAGGCCTGGGCACATCATGAATGGGGTGCCAGTCCATTGAAGTCAAAACAACTTGTTGGAAAATTCTGTATCTGCAGTTTCACTTGCATTTTCTCAGCAAGATTAAACCAACAATTTTCATCTGTTTTTGTGATCTTCTGGGCTGGGATTCACAATCCCGTGGAGTCAGTGGGAAATCCCCGCAAAGACAGAAATGTCTGTTTTTCCTCCGCTTGTCACGGCGCCTTCGCTTCGGAGAAGCTACACCGTGCCAATGCGCAGCGGCTATGGGACTTCCCAGGATCTATCCGGGAACAGCGCCACGCTGGAATCTCGCGGTCAACGGGGTGGCTTGGAAAAGCCCGGGTGGGGCGACGCAGGACTTGTTTTAAGAAATGTCGTGCTGGGTTCCTACAATTCGGCCCATTTGGGGATGAAAGTGCGTTAGATAAACGTGCAGGTGGAGCGGGTCTCTCTCTACACAGCCAGCCTCAGGTTCTGCATTCAACTGAGTCCCCCTTGTCCCGTCGGGTCTCTCTCACATTCTGAAAAGAAACGCAAATGTTCAGCTTCTCCCGCAGTGGCGAGGAATATTGAAAGGGGAACGCTTCCTGAGCCGATTGCACGTACATTCCGGCTAAATTGAATTTATTAAGGACATCCCAGAAGGCCACATTTTTGAGTACAACGGAGAACAGTCGGCCCCGGCCTCGGACTCACTTAGGGACAGAAAGCAGGTCCAGCGGTGAGCAGCAGCTGACTCAAGCCTGGCTCTCGCCGTGCCTGAAAAACGAGTGAGCTCTGCTCATCGCCATATGGCTCAGGATGACACGGGTCCGCTTTATTCGTGTCACCACCCGGGCAAACCGCCAGAGACAAGGAGGCCGGCTATATTTAGCCGGAGCGCTAATGTAACACAATGAGTTATTTAAACTCCAGCCGTGTGTCCCTAAAAAGAAAACAATTATACAGTCACCTTTTGCGGGAATGTTAATGAAGTCACTTGCTTATTCGCCGTGCAACTTGTGCGAGCCCTGAGCAAATCGATAGGTAAACCTCAGGTCCAACGGAGACCCGTCGAAGGAGCGCAAAAGACGATTCTGTGCAAACGGCTCATAAAAATCTCAGGAACAATCAAAGACAAACAGGAAAATAATTACCACTTCGAGAGAGTGGAATACGATGTGAGTGACCATTCCTTTCATCTTTTTTAATAGGAATGCCTGCAGTGAAAGATAATGCCTCTTCAGCCTCCTGCAGGTGAAAGGCCAGGTGTCGCGGGGATGTAACTCCATAGGCCACCAACCTCCGAAATTCCTACGAGTTCCAGAACCACGATCTGCGTCTTCCTGGGCCGGTAATCGACACAGTCCTCCATTTCCCTCGTCTGTCCTTTCATTGGCAGGAACCCTGCTTTGCAAATACAGGCCCGACGACAAAGCTGTCGCTCGCACTGACATAATGTGACTCGAGTCCCCGGCTTTCCGGAGATTTCAAAGGGGTTTGGATGTCTGGGGAAAAGAAACACCATCAGATATGGGTTAATTACCCACGATTACTTTGGACTCAGACCTGACATTTCATTCAGATCCTGATTCTGGAATATTCTTTTTCATATGCAGTCATTAGGAGAGCAATTACTATTATGACATTTCAACCTCGAGTGCTGCATTTCAACTCCCCATGGTATAAAATTCTTCTTCACCAGCTTCTAGTAACCTCTCTCAGCTACAGGAGGTGAGATGCAGCGTGACAGATCGGTGACATCGCAGTCGCCTTTTTCCTCCAGTGGAAACTCGCGGGTGCCGCTGCAGCAAATTCCCGACCGACGGTGACAGGCAGACGCGGATATCCACCCGGAGATCGGCATTCCCACGGCTTAAGCTTCTGTCTCCCAGGTCTCATGCGACTGCTACGGACTTTTTTGCCTCTTTCACGCACCTGGGAACTGCATTTTTTTCTCCCAGATGGTTTTGCCTCAAATCATCCAAGCATTCTACTCATATTCACGGCGTGCTCCCTGGAATCTGATTAGCCGACTGTGGCAGAAACCGGAAGTTTTTGGCTTGACTGATGAGTTTCCGTCATTTCGAAGTAATTTCATGAATTGACCCCATGTCCCAGGGTCAGAGTGGCTCGAAGTGAATCAAAGAGGTAGGCTTTAGTGGAGTCGGAGCAGGATTCTCCAGCTATAACCAGACTCAAAACTGTATGACTTTGTTCTGGGCATGAATGTTGTATGGATATAAATAAAACACAAAGCAAGACATAAATATTTAAAGTAACACACAATCATAAACACTCACACTATTATTTTCATGAATACATTTACTAAGTAAGAAACGGCAGACTTAGAAAAAGTCGTTTTGCGCATGGCGTGCACTGTTATCTATAATTTCGATGAGATATACAGGTATTTTATCAGCATGTGAATAATTTACGCTCTCCTGCAGAAAAGAGCACAGACGTGTGTGACTTTAAGGCTGCGGCTGGGTTCGGACGGACTGGAGATCTTGCTCACCGGAATGCATTACCTCACTTAGCGCCTCGTCTCTCCAACAGCTTGTCCATTAGCGTTTATTTGGTTTTCATTTCTCAATTTTGGCAGCGACCCCGCGGGTCACAGCCGGGTCCGCTTCCGGCTCAAGAGGCTCTCATCCAGAAGAGGGCCCGTTTTTCACACCGGGTCTTTTTCAGCGTGTGGCGGGCATGAGGATGCGCCCTCGGCTTTGCTTGGCGCTGTGCCAGCTGATACTCTGCACTGAGATGAACCTTATTAACCTATATAATGCCGGTGGCCCGATGCACCCTCTCGATGTTCCTCTTACCCAAAAAAGCAGCTTAATTAAACATCCTTCATGTAACCCAGCCGCCTCGCTGACCTGCCATCAGCTGTCAGACCAGCTCCAGCCTCCGATCTCAATCTCTTCCTCTGTTTCGATACCTAAACATTAGATCAACACCCCCTCGAAGGGACCCCAAATTGAGGTACCTCCAGTTTCCGAGTTACCATCGTTCACACTCCTGTGCCTCAGCTATCACCGCTCACACTACTGTTCCCCGTTCCCAAGTCACCACTGCTCATACTACCAATTCCAAGTTACCATAATTCATGCTCCTATTCCCTAGTTAGCATCATTTATGCTCCCGTTCCTGCAAAAGGTCTAAAAACCCAATTATATATGCTTCATCCTCCAAGCAGTCTGCCTTAGCTTTGGAACCCTGTGAGGTCATTCAACGCGAGATCCGGTCAGGAATCCTTCAAGTTCTATGCCTTGGTACTGTGGAGGAAGTGAGCAAGACAGCTGGCCTCACGTTAAGGTAACGCTGTATTTCATTACCCAAAAGTGCTACAGGATGCATCACTCCTATAGATGGAGTGTCAGCTAAGGCTTTTCAGGCTACACCTGACAGTTGGCTTCCTTCTGCTTCTTCCTCATGCTTCTGTCTTCTCCCTCTCTGTCAGCTGCCCTCCCTCCTGCCATGCTGTCTTCTTCACGGCTGGGTTTGAGCCCCGGGGCGCCTCCAATCAAGGAACTTGCTGCAGTTACGGCATTCCGAGCCGTAATCGGAATTCAGTACCCCCCATGCCGGAATCATTAGGGGACTTCCGGGAGGGATTGTAATATCCCCCCCGCCCCACACTGAGACAAAGTTATTACACTTGTGGAGCAGACGAGTGAAGCCCGGCAGAATCACACAGAATGCATAATATGCATAATCTCATTTTATTATTTTCTGGCTCTGTAGATGACCTTGAGTTTTATTATTCCAAAAATCCCGCTACGGCCTTCGGGGGAGTACAGGCAGCTGTCAGTGTCAACTGCACGCGCGTTAAGCCTCGCAATAAAACTCAGCTTACTTCCTGCGCAGGTGTTGGGCGACCCACACCCTGCACATACTGTCGGTGAATGTGGGGTGGGGGCACGTTCCCGTCAAGTCCATTGGGATCGGTGGGGGGGCAATGGCAAACTCTGGCAGAAAAGGGAAGTTAAATGGCACACGTATCCCGCTCCTGATTTCCCCAGAGTGCTGGCTAATCATTTGCATTCCTTTATTATCCTGTAAATCGCAATTAACCGGAATGAAACGGCGTGAGATCTCCGAGCACCAGTCTAGGTCCTGAAAGACTTTAAACGGCAGAAGCTTGACCAAGGATCTCAAACGGCATGTGGGAAGCTGACACCCCAGATGGGAAGAAACAGAACGCTTCGGTGTGGAGCAGCTTCTTCAAAGAGAGACGCATGTATGAGCAGAGAAAATGCTGCAGCTTACCCTCCATCAGCAGTAATCAAAGACTCATCATTCAGGGCACTGCAGTCACTGACTGGCTGAACTAAAAAGACAGACTCTGGAATATGCCTCATATCGGCGTCTCTCAATCCCAGACATTCTTCATTTTTGCTCCCCTCATGCTCCCAGTCAAATGCCAAAAACATGGACTGCCTGGGGGTCTGAGAAACAACGCCTGGCATCCTTTCGTATGATACCTCAGTGAAGGGGCCAGATCCTTGCAGTGTTTATGGTTGGGCCGCCTGCGACCCAGATGATTTGTGGTATGTGAGAGTGCGGCAGGCCACCGTTTTACCACCTTCTCCTCAGACCAGCAAAGAAAGTCGAAATGACAGTCCCAGTAAATTGTCTATCCAGTGTATCCAAGCACAGTAACTCGGCGGATGGTGAGAACATTTTATCATATAAATTAATTCCAGACAGAGAGCGCGGCAGTGAAGGGCTTTCGTAACTCCTGGCAACAGGCCCTGGACAGACGCCGGCATATCGAAACAAACAAACGGTGTCCACACCTTTCTGTTACGGCAAAATAATTATCAGAAAGGTAACCACAGACAGGGGGCCTGAAACACATCTCGTCCATGTAATTGCCTGCGTAAAAATGAAGTGGGTTTTGAGTAATATACTTGCAGGGACATGGTGACAACAATGACATAGACCTCAAAAAAATCAGCAGCTTGTTTTAGCAGTGTTGACAATAAGGGCATTTTAAAGTCACAGCATGACAGAACTGGATTATACTTCTAGTAAAAGTGGGGATCGTCGAGAAGTTGAGAACAGATGCAGACGTGGTATAAAGGCGTAAATGGCAGGGCCTGTTTACTCCCACCACCAAGTAATGTTAATATTAAGCAGAAAGAAGGTGGGGGGAGTGTGGGCGGGGCCAAAACAAGTAACGAAAGAGTCATGGCTCCACTACTGACCGAAGTCGTAAAATGAGCCAACCTTATCATTAGGCAATAATATGTTTCATTTGGCGAGTGACCAAATGGCGCACTCTGAGGGCCAATCAGCTTTCAGCTGGGCCCAGGGCTGCTTGTCTCGGCCCCTGTATACCCCCCCGGGTAAACCACAAAACCCCACATCAACCATTTCCACAGGGACAATAAGCACCATGCACTTGACCCTATATAACCCACCCCATCAGTCCAATCAGGGTGAGCCGGGGTTCACTACTCAAGCAGTATGTCAGCACGGAGCTGCTGATGAATCGCCATAGAGACACAACCCGATCAATCAAGCACTTTTCCTTACGACACACCCCTGGCGGACGTGGAGGGCCCCGGGGCCAGGGTGTCACTAATGACTGGAACAATGTGACACAGCCCCCCCCTCCTCCCC
>JAODKF010000030.1:22220076-22239572 GCA_026779585.1 Mormyrus proboscirostris | reverse complement strand
CCCCCCCTGTTTTAACACCCTACATCTGTCCGTGTCCCTGCAGTTTGTACATGTGTGGTACATAAGAGGTGTCACCAGCTGGTTGTGAACTCCTGCCCTCGGATGAAGAAGCCAGCTAAGGAGGAGGTGAGTGTGATGGCCAAGGGGGGTGCTTGTCCCCAGGGCTGTCCATGAAGGGGGGTGCTTGTCCCCAGGGCTGCCCATGTCGTGTGGTCAGGCTTGAGCTCTAGCTCTGAGAACCCAGTCATGAAGTGTTACAGCGTCTTGTACCTTCCCTGAAAGCGTTGCTCTGCATGGGTTTGGGTCAGTCTGTCTATAATACTGCCCACAGCGACAGGGAATTTCCCAGCAGCACTGTGCAGAGAGGTTTCCGGACTGAGACCAAAGCTAGCGTGACAGTAGGAAGAACGCTCAGTCTGACCATGTCCGGCACGGGACGCTGACGAGTGCGAAAACATTTAAAGATCATTTTATTTGCAGCAGTATTTAGCTGCTCGTTCGATTTCTGCCAGAGCGACATCTTTTTTTATAAAGCTTCACCTAATTCAGATAAACCGTCTTAGTCACCTCACCCCGCGATAGCATTGGCCCTGTAATCTGCATCCATATGGAACAATCGGTTTATATTAACGATACACATTTTTATGAAATGGGCGTCTTTGTGCTGCTAGGATTGTAGGTGCTAAATAGCATTGCTTTTAATTAGCCAACTGAAAAGGGGACTTTTGAACTTTTGTGGTTGCTGTGTTTCTGTATAGATTTATATATCTATAGAACTCCTTTGAATTTATTCAGGTGGTCCAATCTAGTTACTTAGCTTAATGTTCCCAGTTCTGTGGTAACTGAAGTTTGGTCGCAGCTGAGACACAGAAATGAGGCAGCCAGCCCCTCGATAATGGGGATCACAGCAAGCCCGTCGCTTCTCGGGTGGGGCTGCTGTCTGGGCGTCTGTGGCTGCCGGTTGCCTGTCCTGCAGAGTTTGACCTTGGGCTGAGACTCAGCTTTCCATTTTCAGCCGAATTGTGTAACAAGCTCAAAGTAGGAGAGGGGTAGCTGTACGGTGCTCTGTCCAGCTACGTCTGAACTGGAATTAAAAGAAACGGAAACATTTTTGTGGCCCCATTAAGTTTCGAAATTAAGAGAAATCCAGCTTGGTCTAAGTTTTGATGAGTCAGCAGTACTTTATTGCCCCCATGTGGGTATATCTGGTACTGCAAGCAAATCTGTTACGAAGGACTTGAGATACAGCTGCAGCGACCTGGGCCAGTCTCCCCCTATTGGCTAACTGAGAGACCCAATCTGTGGCTTTCATTTGATGACCTGCTTCTCCTCACAGACCACAAACCAGGGCTTCAGCATCAATGTCCCCCACAAGTTCAACATCCACAACTACAAGGTTCCCACCTTCTGTGACCACTGTGGCTCACTGCTGTGGGGCATCATGAAGCAAGGCCTGCACTGCAAGAGTAAGACACACCCCCCCCCCCCAACACGTAGCACAAATTGTATAATACTGATACTTGTCTATCCCAAAGTTCCTTCAGGAGCAATTTATCCATCGATCCACCTGTCCCATCTATCTCATCCATCTGATCCGTCTCATACTACTATTAAGTGAGCTGTTATGATTATGGTACTACTATAATAAGCTGGAAATATGCCCCCCCCTTTGCTCACAAGGGTAATTAATATTCAGTGTGTGAGTATGAGTGGTAAACTAAGATGGTGGACACTGTCCTTTTCTGACCTCTAATCCTGGTTGAGGTCAATGGGGGGGCTGAAGCCTTTCCCAGACATCGTAAGGCCGGCCTTCAGCCTGGGGGAGGGATGCCAGTACCATTGCAGATGACGGACAGCAGCAGTGATAATTATCATGGTGAAGAGTGTAGTCATTCAGTATCGATTTTGTTCACCTGGAAATCTAATGTCTGTGTCTGCGTGTCTGTATCTGCGTGTTTGCGTCTGCGTGTCTGTATCTGCGCACACGCCTGTGTCAAACCTCCAGTCTGCAAGATGAACGTCCACATCCGCTGTAAAGGCAACGTGGCTCCCAGCTGTGGCGTGAACAGCGTGGAACTGGCCAACCGACTGTCAGAGATGGGCCTGCAGGCGGGCGGCCTTTCCAAGCGCAACTCCCTGGTAAGGACCCTCAGGCCCCATGCACGCGCTCTAAAGGTGCCCGTGTATTTCAGACAAGGTCGGGACAAAAACGAAGACGAACGCATCGGCGAGAACAAACGGTCGTGCTTCAAATGTCACTGCCCCCTTGTTCCTTCTGTCATGCCACAACCCTAGAGGAGAGTGAAACCTGCATGAGTCGTTTTTAAAAAGGACATGAAAGCCATTTTAAAATGGAAGCTGTTCTTTCTTAGCCTTCATTATTGGTTTAATACTAGCAGCAGCACGGACAGGGAAACCAACAAACACACAAAAATTCCAAAACAATTTACATTTACTATTAACTGAAATACACATTAGATACAGCATTTAAAATGGGGTTCAGTGCAAAGCATGGCAGTAATTGCATAATTAGTCCTGTTGACCATCCCTGTGGTGTCACATCGTGTCAGCCAATCGTGGACGATTGTTGGAATCAGATCAAATAGAAAAAGTTTGACATAGACGGTGTGCCGAATCTGAAGTATACCGTGACCTTAACAGTCCTATGGGCCCAGACATGCTCTGCATCTGATTATGTAGCTAACAATGCTCACCAGCAGGTGGCAGTGTATCAGTTGAGCCATCGAACCACCATTGAATTTTTAAAGGTTTATCCCTGTCAGTAAGTAAAATGCCATCCAATAATAAGCAAAATGTCACCAGATATCAGATTATGTTTTGCCTTCTGCAAATTAGTGTTGACTGGTGCTGCTGATAGTGACTGAGTGAGAAAGAGGGAGGGAGGGAGTTTGACACCAACTCGCACGTCTGCATGTTTGTGTTCCGGCCCAGTCCGCGCTGAGTGAGGAGCGCCAGCGGAGCTCTAGCACACAAAGCGAGAACCAAATGGACGTCCTGGAGCAGCAGAGCCGGAGACGGGGCATCTCGGACTTCACATTCCTGCAGGTGCTGGGCAAGGGCAGCTTTGGCAAGGTGAGCTAAGGCAGCCCAGCTTCACAGGAAGTGCACACTGTGTGCATCAGTGGTGGCAAAATGAAGATTCACGAACAATTTGATGTCATGTTTGACACCACTAGGTCAGCGGTTCACCATGGGGTTGCCACCCAAATTTGTGTCGCAGCAAGTTCTGAAAGGGTGGCGAGGCATTTTAAAACTATTAAGCTCCTATGCTGATCCATATTTGCAGCCCCAGTCCTCAAATTAACCTAAACAAACCGGTCTTGGGTCTGCAAATGATTAGTATAAAACTAGTGAACGCTCAACGAATCCGAGAAGTCATACCACAGATACTTAATTTTAAATTACATGGCATATCCAATCAGATTGGCATTGATTGGCATGAAGTGCAGAGTGCCCTGCATTCTTCATCACGGCATTAATTTAAACCTGTACTCGATATGGAATTGCGACTAAGCCGGCATGGTAAAAATGGTTGAGAACCACTGCACTAGATGGTGCTCTTGGCTTGCATTGGGGCATATTTAGAGCCCTTTTTTAACAGAGAGCACCATCTAGTGGAGTCAGAAAATATAGCAAATGGTTCATGAAGTTTCATTTGACCTAGCGATGGTCAAATTAAACTTTATGAACCATTTGCTATATTTTTTTTGCACACTAGTGTGGAACAGGGCAGCCGTGCCCTCAAGCAGTAAATGTTACTGTATGACTTAAGATAGAAACTGCACTTTAATGTGGCTTGTTAACGTGACTTTGGTGTACATTGTCACTTTCTCCCCTCACCAGGTGATGCTGGCACGGATGAACGACAGGGATCGTGTGTTCGCGGTGAAGGTGCTGAAGAAAGACATCATCCTGCAGGACGACGACGTCGAGTGCACCATGACTGAGAAGAGGGTGCTGTCTCTTGCCCATAGCCACCCCTTCCTGACGCAGCTATACTGCTGTTTCCAGACGCCGGTGAGGGACGTCTGCAGCTGGCTATGATGATATCATACTGCCAGAGCGTCACACACGTTCACACATCACACATTGAATACTCAGTGGCACCATCCAGCCGTGTGGCAGTGAAAATGAACAATAAACATAATTTTCTGCAATTTTTAAAAGCTATGGTTTACCACAATTCCCCCCCCCTCCCCCGGCCAAAAACTCTTCGCTCTAAGATGGCGCTCTAAAGATAAATGTGTCCATTGCCGGTAATCACCACAAGGTGGCAGCAGCCATAGCTGGTTAGCAGGTCTAGGGGCAAAGCCAGTGACGTGTATGCTAATCGCACACACTTTCCCTCAGTGACAAACGTGAAGGTCAGACAGGAGCCGCCCTGGCTGTTGGGAGAACTAAAATAGTCAAGGTGTCTGCGAGGCAGCAGGACTGGGAGTCACACTGTGGCTACTGTCCTGTGAGCCTTAAGGTTCAGCTGACGCCTCCGATTCCCAACCCCTCTTACTCACCTGTGCGTGACTGAACCAGCCCCCCCATACCCCCGGTCATGAGCCCCAACTTGACCCACTGCTGGTTTAGGTAGGAGTGTATTACAGGAGGATAGCTGTGGAGTTCAGGTCCCTGAAGTAAAAGTTCAGACCAAGGTTTAGTTTTTGGGGTTGGATGAATGCTGCCACTCCAGCAAGCCTCCCCACTGCCTTTACTATGGCCCGTGATTATTGGGTTAGAGGAGGCTGAACAAGCATCTCTAAACCAGGATCTTTGTGTCATTCTCTCCCAGCCACTAACTCCCAGCGTCTCTCTGGGCTGAAAGTCAGAATCCACTTCATTCGCCATACATATGAGGAATTTGTATAGTGGTCGCATTAATGTAAAATAAAGTAAATTACAAAAATGGCATAACAATAGCTTCCTCCCGGAGCAAAAATGTGTACTGTCTGGGGACCTCTGAGCATCAGAAATGCTGTGTTAGTGCTTTGTGTTACTACACTGTGTTATGCTATTTTTTTTGTCAACTATGTAAGCAAAATGAGATATTTGGATGAGGTGCAATGGAACAGACTACCAATGTAGTTAACAAGCTGGACCGAGAAGACACTATGGAATTTTTGGGTCAATATCATGAAGTTATAAGGGTTAAATCATGAGCTCTGTAAGCTTTCTTGCTTGGAAGGCGTTTGCCAGTCCACTGGATGTGGTAATGTTCACTTTATGTTCACTGCAATACTCGTGCTTCCGGAAAAAAGCTGCATGAACGTCCCATTTCCACCTGACAGAGCTGTAATGAAGACACAGGTGATATAGGGTCTGGCTGCCAAGGACTCTGCAAGATGTCCATCTTTCATGTGCTATCAAACGTGACGGTCGATCCAAGACCTCCATGGTTGTCGGTTGTTTCTCTACTACCCAGTCACCTTCTAGAAGACTCCATTCCTCTCTTGTCCTCGAGCTACTGTTTTTAATCTTCAGCTACTGTTTTCTTTTTTCAGTACTTAATCCCATAAGTGCTCAGTAACATCAGTCTCAGTTGATTTCAAAGCTTTCTAAAGTGAGTGAGGTTATTGGGTATCTGTAGTCACCGCCTGCTGTAACCTGCCTGGTTGGTTCACATCATTTCAGACCAATCACCCGTTGCCTTGGTATGGTGCCAAGACTCTTCACCTTTGCGTTTCAGGAACGTCTCTTCTTCGTCATGGAGTTCGTCAATGGGGGTGACCTCATGTTCCACATCCAGAAGTCACGGAAGTTTGAGGAGGCGCGCGCGCGCTTCTACGCGGCTGAGATCACCTCTGCCCTCATGTTTCTGCACAGCAAGGGCATCATCTACAGGTGAGTTCCAGGGGAAACGCAAGCCGCCTGAACGCACACTGGATCTTCTCATGAACTCTACCTTTCTGGGCATCTAACATTAATTCGATGAGTGTTTTAAATTCCCCTTGTTCTGTATCCAAGCTGGGAGATGGGGCTGGAATAGGAAAATATCATCTTTCTGACATCACTGAACTGGTACCAGCCTCAAGGAGAGCTTCAATAACTCTGATGTCCTTGAAATATGTGCACCCTGACGGTGATTCATTTTTACGCTGCCTTCGTTTTGACATGATATACTGGTGTCATAATGAATATGACCGTAACAGACTTTGTGCATTGACGCAGTTTACTGCAGGAGGAAGTGGCAGATATGTGTGAATTTTTGCTTTATCTGCTCAGGATCTTTCGGCTTCCTGTCCTGCTTTCGCTAGCAGGAAGTACATGACGAAGTAAACAGGAAGTGATTTGTTAAGCTGCTAGGGCAAAGTTGCTTGGGGTGTCAGCAAGCGGGGAAGCACTAAACCGGAGTATCAGTGGTAAATAAGAGCTCTGCCTAAGAGGATTGGTGTGTAGAGCAGACGCTGATTCAACAGAACATTTCTAAACAGCTTTGGCTCCATGTGTCAAGGGAAGCTGTGACCTGTGGGTGACAACCAGCTAAACCTAAAAATGCTGTGCGGTAGGGTTGGCCAATAGAGACCAAAAACCAGAGATGCACGATAGATATCTCAGTATTTTTTATGAAATGGGGAAATGTTCATTGGTAAGTTAGAGCATCGTGTCAGATATCACAAACCCTTTTATAAAAAAAACACTACTTTCAAAATGAAATGCAAATACAAGGCTAACTTCCATGTTTGCAAAGATACAACTACAAGTATTCCAGTATAGAATTTTTACTTCAAATAGAACTCTAAAAAGACTGATTACAATAAAAACAAATAATGCCTATATCTGTGCTCCATGGGTAAAAATAAGCAGCCGTGACACTAAAGCGCTTTAGTGACCAACTGACCTTTTTTATCTCTCCGTTATGACATTGCTCTCAAAACGAAAGGACAATCTAAGTCAAAAACCAGAAGCTTGACAACCATTGAGAGTGGAACGATCCATGTTTTAAGGTAACAGCTTTCAACGAAATAAAACAAGTAACACAAATAACATTGTTATCCTCGGAGCCATCTTGTTTTTTTTTTTTTTCCCTTTCTTTTTCTTTAAAGCGAAATGAACTTAACAGTGATTCTTCACCTTTCCTGCCTGTCCGCTTCCCTGTGAGACACTAAATGAAATGCTTCGATCTTAGCGACATCAACGTCGAAGCTCTCCTTCTGATTACAGCCCAGAACGACTGATAATGATCTTTGCCCATACTATTTCCCCCTTCCGGGTATCAAAGTACTACGTGCGTCAATGCAAACAATGAAATAACGAGTCATGACTTCAAAATTAAGACTTGACTTTGACGGCACAAATTTTAATGTACAATAAAAGTATATCAATATAAATGGTATTGTCTTATTCTGATTCTTGTTTGAAAATACATCTGTACAGTGGCGGTTCTAGCTTGTATGGTGTCCTGTGCAATCCCCGCCCCGCCCCCGCCAAATTCCCATTCCAATCTCCCCCCTCTTGCCTCCCCAGCAATAAAAAAAGCACCATTTGCATTAACTTTCATACAAATAAATAATGATAAAATGTATAACTGATTTTACTAATTGCATTAGTGCTGTACAAAGGTAGACGTGTGATATCCGATAGACTCCTGGCCCCGCCCCGCCTCGTGCTTTCAGTGGGGTGACCTGAGCTCAACCCAGCCCCGCCCCCTCCCCATCTCGCACTTCTGAGTGCTCACCTGCCTCCGACAAGGTTAATTGACCCACACGGTGACATGATGTCATTGACGCAACATGCAAATTACAAATAGAAAACCGATCATAGATACCAATATCTCGCTTTTGAATATTTATGTGCAGGTTCCTCTTGCCCCCACAGGTAAGATGCCCCTTAGCCGGCTGCCCATGCTGCTGTTTATGACGGCTACAGTGTCATAACGGCAGGGGTCCCTAGTCAAATGTGAATTGAATGCAGTCGGGTGAGGAGTTCACCCACTGTGTGCACAGCCAGGTCTGGTGGTGCCGTTCTGTCGTCAACTGTCACAGAGTCACTGTACTAGAAGAAATGCTTCATAGGATAATGAGTCTGAACATGTTCAACGGCGGAGTTGGCCCTCCCCTGCTTTTTACTGACGGCCAATTCAGTCCACAGGCAGTAGAAAGCAATGTTCAGCGAAAATCAGACCAGGAATAAAATGATAGAATTATGTATCCGAATCCCAAGCAGTCTACGACCTTGAATGGCCGTGCTGTGTTTTCTGACTCGTATTTCAAACCATATTCCAATGAGGTTATTATAAACATGTTTGAGGTCTTTGAGCGCTGAATAAATGTATTATTATTAATCCTGTGTTCATGCAATAAAAATGCACAGGTAATATTGAGTCTGAAATGGCAGTTGTGCAATATGGTAGTTCCTTGCTTTGTGCACTGCATGGTTTCCCATAAATAATACACCAGTTATTGTCTGCTTTTATGGGGGTTATTCAGCCGGGTGAATAATACTCATATCTCCTATTGGACAAGGAGAATGGTCCTATTGTCAGGCCTTAGCCTCAGAGAGCAAGCCAGTCGTACCGGTATCAACTGCACCCTCTGCATGCAGATGGCCAGCATGCGAACTGCATCATCTGACTGAAGCCTGGCCGAGGCGATTGGCCACAGCTGGCTGTCAGGGGCCACGCCTGTGTCTTGAGTCGAAGGAGGCGGGTTTAGGATGTGTGAGCTCAGGACAGGGATGCTTAGTCTCCAACCCCACCCACTCCGCTCTTACCCCAAATGCCCTCTCCCGTTGCCCTGTACTGCCGGGAAGGGGCTGTGCAGATCTGCCAAAGCAAACTGCCGGCCGGGCTGTGGGCCTGCAGTGTGACAGCAGGCCCTCTGTCCTGTCCAGCCCGGTCTCCCCTTACAGCCAGCACCGGTGTACCGCAGCCACCCTCTTCCCCCATCCAGAGACTTTCACAGCTTGGTGCAGTGTTTGCCCTATTGTGGTCTATGGGGACCCACGGACTGACTGGCAGGGAGGTTGGAGGGAGCAAAAACCTGGACCAACTGTGGGTCCCCGAGGACTGAATTTGAAAATAATGGTTTAGTGTGATCAAGTGTCTCTAATCGCACATTAGTACTTTTTGTGTGTGTCTGTGATCCGGACTGAAGTAAGCTGTGCAGTGTTTGCGTGTGTTGGTGTGTAGTGCTGTGCACTGATGATTCATTTAGTGTGAAGTGCTTTGTTGCCCACAGCAATAGGAATTGTGTGTCTTGTAGTTTTCCATTACTGTGTGTGTGTGTGTGTGTGTGTGTGTGTGTGAGCTCCATTGCCTAAAAATGGGTGATTTTTCTGCTGACAAAGGCTACATTTGTTAGGTATTCGTCATCAAAGCCAGCTGAGAACTGTATTTGTCTCCTACCTGGTGGGTAAATATTGACGTGCCTCTGCCACCCCCACCCCCACCCGTAGCCCACCCTGACTCATCCTCGAAGCCACCAGGGAGCCATCGCCCCACCCAATCCGTCCCTTTCCATCACCTCCCTCGACTAATTACTTGATTAGTGAGGCAGTTGAGGTAATTGATCTGGTTAATGAGGAAACAATGGCGGTGATTCTGTCAAGCCGTCGCCAAGGGAGAAGGCAGAGACCACATGCCGCTTGGGGGAGGGGGCCAGGCCCCCGCTTGGGGGAGGGGGTTAGGGAGCCTGCTAAGAGCTTTTGCTCGCTAGCGTGGCTTTACGATGTGGGGAAGCGGAGCTAACTATAATGGGAGGTTGTTGGAAATTTGGAAGGTACAGAACTTTGCAAAAAGTTCAATTACATTTAGAAGTTGAATTCATTTTGCTGAAACTTTCATCCGGAGCATTCTCCTGGAGTAGTTCAGGTGAAGTTCCAGCTCCAAAGGTCATACGGCAGGAAAATCCTGAGATTTGATTCAACACTTTCGGAATTATTAGTTCGGGGTCTTTTAGCAGCTGTAGCAGGAACATAAGACCCCGAAACCCTCAGGGTTAGGATTACTCCTCTCTGCCCAGTGATTACTGCTGTTCTCAGGATCACAGGGCATTCTTTCTAAAGAATATGATCTTGAATTCTTATTGGTTCTTCTTAGTTGGATTGCTGACCAATGGGATGAAGCCATTCCAGCCCTCAAGCTCATCGAGAAGGCTATAAAGCAGGGTACATAAGCGCACAGCGCAGCTTGCAGTGATTGGCTGTTTTCACTGGCCATTACATGCCAATTCCACGTCACGTGCAAACCCAGAGTGACTCCACCCCCGTGAGCAGGTGGGGGGATTTTTCAAAGCAGGAACTGATGCAAGAAGAAAGCAATCGCCAGAGACCGGCTGGCCTTGGGGGGCAGTGTGGAGCGGGGCATCGGAAGGACTTTTGATTGCTGGGTGGGGGGACGGGAGGGGCTCTTCCTCAATGGCCTTGAGTGTGGAGAGTAAACATAGAGTTGAGATACTAAACTGAATGTCAATTAAATACTACAGTTACCCTGCTAAATGGGTCACCTGCTCTGCTGGTACCCCACAACCTACAGTTATGCAAACTTGTTGCATTTTGACATCATGGTCAGACTGTCTGCTAGGGGACCCCCAAGACACAGTTCAAACACGGGCTGACAGTGGATATAGGCTCTGATAGGGAGGGTTGCGCAGGGGGGGTTGTGTTGGAGCCCTGTAGTGCAGTATATAGCTCCGAAAATGGGCTCACGTCATTGTCTCTGGAGCTGCCCACTGCATGGACCCTATAACTAGGCGGATGTTCTGATGTTCTGATGACCTTCAATGGGTGCTGAGTGCTTGTATGTGTTAATAGCACACCCCCCCCCCCCCCTCGCTATCCCCTATCCCCCACACTTCTCTCTCCATCTCTCCCACTATGCTTCTGATAAGGATCTGGCTGGTGAGCAGACATTTATAGTACAAGAATACTCTGGTTGTGTTTCTCCTCTTCCTGTCTGAACCCCGTGTTAGTAATCGCCATGGCGATGATTCATGTTCCTCGAGAACTCCAGGTAGCGCATGAGTCAGTCGGCTGGGTGAAGTCAGCCTTCCGGCAGACGCCACGTTCGCAGCTGCCTGCTGACCTGGTGTCTGTGCCTCCCCCTACTCCCACAGAAAGGTGCTTCAACTCCTTCAATCCCAGATCAGCACTTGCAGTTGAGCCTTTCAGACAATAGGGGCAGCAGAGGGCTGCAGCCGCCACATAGCTCACATTACATGGATAGTTATGATCTTCTCCAAGTTTACAGTCTGTCTTTGTGGTTGTTATTATTACAGCTTTACCCATTAACCTGCAAACCCCCTACAGTCTGTGGAGTGCAGTGGCTGACAGCTAGCATTTTCTGATGTTTAATATATGAAGACTGCACCCAACAAGTAAAGCCCCATCCCCCTCCAAACGAAATGAGTCAAATGTACCAAACCGCTTTCGTGGAGACTGAATAACAGTGGCTGGAATCACTATGAAGGTTAATCACTTCCTGTGTAAAGAGACACCATTTGTTGGGTGGAGTGATGATGTGGGAGTCGACGAGCATTGGAAAGGTGGAGGGTGGAAGCTGATTGATGCGATGGAGCCCTTTTGGCTGAGTGTAGGCTATCTGCAGGATATATGGCTCTTAAAGCAGAGTTAAAGTTGACTGCCGTGTCCCTGCATGACAAAACAGTAACGAGCCTCTTAATTATGCAGCCAGAGTTCTGCCAGACCCTTCACTCACTAGCGAGCTGGACGGGCCTTCTGATTCGCTTGAATTTTTAATTATTCGTGGGCCAAGGCCTTTTGGGAAAATGGCTGCCGCAGTGCATTAAGAATCTATTGGGAAACGCATTGTGTGAGTTTGGCCGACTGAGGACCACATTCTCCACATGCTATCGGCCGTTTTCACATGTAACACAGAGAGGGTAAACCATTTGATCTTTTTCATGCCTCAATAGCAGGAAACCTACAGAGGAAAAGAATAACAGGACCTTAATGGACAGAGAAAGATACGTTTTTAAGTCATTCTCAGAGGATAACGGTCTGCTGCATTTGGTAGCAGCATGGCACTAACCTCTAGCAAGCCTTCTAGGCGCTGTTAGATGTGAAATGTCCACCTCAACCCCATGTCCACACTAGGACCCCAGATAGGGTGCCCTCATCTGCCTGCAGGAAAGGTAACGACCCATGGTAATGCATCTTCTGGGGGGTGTATCTCTCTACAGCCGCGTGACATGGATGCTGAAGCAGCCCCACAGTCAAGCCAAGCTCTGGGAGGGAAGGAGAGAGCGAGGGATAGAGAGAGAAAGAGAGAGAGAGAGAGAGAGAGAAAGGCCGTGTTGAAAGTGCATGCCGGT
Organism: Mormyrus proboscirostris; assembly: GCA_026779585.1. Taxonomy (NCBI): domain Eukaryota; kingdom Metazoa; phylum Chordata; class Actinopteri; order Osteoglossiformes; family Mormyridae; genus Mormyrus; species Mormyrus proboscirostris. The sequence continues at coordinate 22,227,291 of JAODKF010000030.1, read as the reverse complement.
TTGCCTGTGCCGACGATGGCGTTAATTTAAGAGGTTCTGCCCTTGACACAAAGCCACCTGCACGACATCACATTCGTAAGGACATGGGAGAAAAAGGAAGTCACAGACTGTGCCAGAATTTGTATTTTTTTTGTGAAATCATGCATTTTCCTTTGAGATGTGCTTGCTAGAAAAAAAGTAAATTGAAGTCTGGAATAATGTTTGAGTCATCTGACTGGGGGAGCCCTGTTTTTTTCAGCATGGTTATTCGCCTGCTTTTTGTACCAGGCACTGACCACCCGGTCAGGCTCTCCTGTGTTTGAACCCGGGGGGGCGGGGAGGGGAGGGGGGGTTGAGGAGGGTGCGTGGGTGCTTAAGGTGCTCGATTTGGGACTGAAACAGAATTGGTTCCATTCTCAGCAGACTGGTCCAGCACACTTTCATTTAGATGCTTACCTGAAGCTTTTGTCCAGAGCGATTTACAGTTTTTTTTTTATCCTTCGTCGACTGAGAGATCTTACCGGCTTCTGAAACTCTGTGCTGTTAACCTGCAAGCTCACGCAGGGTCCGATTAAATTAACAAAACAGCGTGGTTAAAAGAACCCCCCCCCCCATCCAAAAAAAAAAAAATCTCAATGTTTGCTGGCCTGCTTGCAGTGGACATGGTAGAATGGAGTATTTCCATTTCAGGTTAGCTTAGCAGGCAAAACCACATAATACACCCTGAACGGCACCACTGGAAGCACCGCTGCACAAGCCTGCACATAGTAGGCCGCCGAAAATGCCCGTCGGAAAACAGAAACGCAGAAACACCTCCCTCTCTTTCGGTATAAACAATCAAGGTGTAAATAACATACTGCATTTTATTGTGTCTATAAATATATTCATGTGTTCATTCCCCCACTGAATTGCGAGGAAGGTGGAAAAGCAAAAAATTTTAATTTATTTTTATCTCGACATAAAGACTATGGCATGCGAGTCACGCTGTCTTTGAATGATGCATTTCCCGGGAATAGCCAGGCCACACGAGCTCAGGTTCCCCTGATGAGAGTGAGCTCGCTGCCCTCCATACTGCTGAAACCAGTGGTCTGTCGTAAAGCTAGTGAACTTTCTGTGGAAAAATGAGCTTCACCTCCACCGTGGCTCTGAGAACATGCTGACTGCTCTCCGTGGTGCTGAATTCACTTTATCTCACAACAAGCAATGATCCGTGGATGACTATTAATTTAAGTTTTAATATTCAAGATTCAAAGAGATTCAACAGATTCAATTCAATTCGATTTATTATTATATAGCGCCTTTCTCAAGGCGCTTTACATGGGTGTGTTGTGATACAAACATCGTTAGAAAGAGTAATACAGTACGGGAAAAAGGAAGGAAAGAAAGGAAAGAAAGAAAGCCAGATGACAACGGAGGAGAGGAACCAAACACTCCCAATAAGGAGGAAAATAAAAGCTCTGAGTGTCCAAGGTCATCTGGCTGCCCCCCACCCCCTCCCCCTCCCCAGGCATGCTAACATCACTGAAAACAGGCATGAGGTATGAGCTGTGATTAAGGATCAAGACAAAGTCCATCAGTGAATCCATTATTCATGCAGGCCTGTGTAAGGTGGCCCTGAAGGCTGCACCCACGATGATACAGTCCGTAGGTCCCATTTGCCATGTCCCCTGCCATAGGACTGAACCAGGACTCCGGCTCAGACAGTGCCCACCCCAGGCACCACCCGGACATGTGGGAAGGCATAGAGCATGCGGGGGGGGGGGAGAGTCAGAACATGCATAAACACATAAATGGACAAGCACAGCATATACAGCAGCACCAGCAGCCATAGTTATGGTGTGGTACAGTAGGTCACGGGTTTAAGCTAAACTGAAGTAATAGGTCTTCAATTGAGATTTAAAGACTGAGACCGATTCAGCATCCTGAACATAGGCTGGTAAACCATTCCAGAATATAGGGATCCTGTTGCAGAGTGCTTTACCGCCCACTGTCACCTCATTTATGTGTGGAACGACAGTGAAACCTGCATCCTGTGATCTGAGTGGACGACGCGGCTTGTAAACTCAAAGTAATTCCGTCAGGTAGGCCGGAGCTAGACCTTTTAGTGCCTTCTATGTAAGTGGGAGAACTTTGAAGTCAGTCCTGAACCTAACAGGGAGCCAACATGATCTTTACTGTCAGCCCAGCAATATACATACATACATACATCCGGGATGAAATATCGTCTCCCTGAGCTGTGGGTGAGGGTGGGGGCACCAAGGTAGAATGATTTGGAACATAATTGGATTAGTCTAGGTTGGGGGCCCAATACGATATGTTTTAATGGGTCCCAAAATCTCTAGCTCTGTGTGGTGACTTACACATTTATTAAACATTAATACATGACATCATACCAACAGTCACACATTGACTGGACAGTATACTTTACATACTGCATTTACAGAGTGGCCGGACGATGTGCTGCATACTGTACAATAGCCAAAAACATGGCGAATATCGGTCATTCATCCCAGGAATGATCTTATATAAGGCTCTGTCCTCATCTCTCTTCTCAGTCTCTCTAAAACTTATTTACGGTCTTCCGGAAGAACTTAATTGGGGACATGAATGAGGACAATAAAGCTTTGCTAAACAATTACAGGCAGAGTGTGATAAGGAGCAGGCATTCGTTAACCCGCGTCGCCTGTTAAGCTTTGTTTGGGACTTTATAGGTTTGCTCATTGCAGAAACGGCTTTTCTATAGCCTGCTGCCCGCTAATGGGCTCGTTACTGCCCCCACAGCTCAGGGTGCGCTAATGCGAGACTCTCAATTAAAGCCAAATAGGAATCATAAAATGACATTGTGCCGCATAAAACGTTTAAGCCTTTAGCCAGGCAGAGTCTGAGTCTCTGTAAACGCCCCGGTCGCTGTGGCTGATGCCGGCAGGATTTAGGGTCAACGGCATTTTTGGGATAGAGTCCGCAGCCAGGCAGCGTGTGACCTGCACTGCAGGGGCTGAACGTAGCATGAGAATTCAGGCGAGTAACGGAGAGCGATTTCTAGACGGGCCTAGATCGCGGCCCTCTCTGTGGCTCATGAGGAACCCGGAACAATCCCCTGGACCCCAGGACTTGCAGAAATCAACATGAGGACGGGAAAACACAGGAAGCATCAACAAGCGTCAGCAAGCGTGCCGCTCTGCTCTGAGCATGGTCCTTCATCCTCAGTCGCTCCAGCACCTGTACGTCACTTCGGATATAAGCGCATGCCAAGTAAATAAAACGTTAATGTGATGTTTTCCTTAGGTTTACAATGACACTAGTGGATATTGCCACTCTAGATGTAATCCTGCCAGCACACCACACACACACCGTGGCAGGACCGGCTGATATTAAACAGACATTTCCATGCAGGATGTCTGAGGCATCATGGGTAAGTAAATACGGAAGGTCGTGGCTGGCTAACAGTAGCACTTTATCACCTTATGGTGGTATTTGATGATCGCTGCCTGCTCCCAGCTGTTCTCCCCTCTGTCTTGCAACTGCCAGCTTGCGATCTCCGCTCTGAGGTCCCAGAGAGCCGCTCTCCGGCAGAGGAATCATTGCTGGAACATTCTGCCAAGCAGACAACGCATGGTCAATGGTTCCTACCTAGAGAGCCTGACAGTGCCGTCACATCCTAAAGGGACTACCCTTTAGTCCCTGCCCCCCTCATTTCAGCACTTTCAGCGTTCGCCATGGCAGGGGCGTGGTTTGACGCAGCAGGGTAAAAAGGCGACAAGCCACAGACAAAAGGGATTTATTGGAGAACCAAACACCAGGGAAAGCAGAAAGAAAAAGACCACAAGGGGTCAAAAGCAAATGGGGAAAAACAAGAACTAACTACAAAAATACCTAAAAAGGTAACAAGGGGAAAATAGCAACACAGGCAGCAGAACCACAAAACCCAAAAGGAGAATCACCACAAAACCCAAAAGGAGAATCACCACAACACATTCAGCCACAAACTAACACAACAACCTACTGCGGGAGCGAACTGAGGCAAGAACTTAAATACACAAGCCGGACTGATCTAACGAGGACACAGGAGAGAAGTATTAACTTAGCAACCAATCAAAGCAGAACGCAGTACAAGCAACAGGTGACACTAATGAACAGGGAGCGATCACAGAGAATAGGAACGTTTAACTAACACTAATCATGCGCTGGAAATACAAGACCGATACAAAATACAGAAGTATGAAATGGATGTGAGAACTGACAGAAAACACCAGGGAAACCAAAATCCAAAACTACAGACACTGGGGAACAAAAGTCAAACAAAATCCAGAACATGCAAGACTGTGACGTATCAGCCTCGAATCCACAATCCCTGGGTTCGCAGGCTAAGCGGTACACTCAGCCCACTGTGCCATGTCCTGCTTTGAGGAACAGGAGAAACACATTAGAGAAGACTAAGAACTAAGACAGAGAGAGAGAAAGGGAGAATGGCCAGCAGGGGAAGGGTCACAAAGCGCGGGGGGGGCAGACACTACTGACCCTGACAGCGATACGTTGGCTCTCTCAATCACCGGCACCAGAAATGATCATCTTGCCTTTTATATCTGGGTTAGAAAGCTGGGAGTAAAATGAGTCTATCACCCCCACACATTAAAAAACACAACACACACCATCTGTGATTCCTTGAACGCGCCCATGACAGGAGGTTAGCATGGCAGAGATATTAAACCACTTTGGATCCCAATATGGCCGCAGGCTGGCTCACCCGAGTACACAGGTTACTGGGAGGATGACGGGACGCGCGTGTGTGTGTTTGAGAATGTGTTTGATTGCGTGTCTGTCTGAGGGGCAGGTGTAAGCCGCTCTACTATGCGTCATGAAGCCAGTGTGTTTAGTGGTGAACTGAGTCTAAGCTGAAAAAGGCTCACCAGAAATTTGCTGCTACATGGAAATATAAATGATAAAAAATAGAGCTGCAAAGTTTGGTCACATGTGCTGTTCAGGCTAAATGTCAGCACTAACCAGGCAAAGATTGTCAGTTCACCCTTTGTGTGTAATTGATTTCAGATCCTGTTCTGAAGAAACAATTAGAAGATGGATGCATGGATAGATGGATTTCCTATTCTTCCCCTTTCTTTGTTAAAGAAGAAACAATGCTGTCTGGGTTCATCTGATTGGGCCCTGAAAGTCCCACCCCCTTATTTGGATGGACACTATAGGCTGATTCAGTCTTTGCTGATTCAGAAGTAGGAGGTCCACCATCAGGCGACCCCTGTCATGTGACTCTTTCTCAACACGGTGACCAAATGCCACAGTGTTTTGTGATGCTAAGAGTCAATATCTATTAGACGCACTGGGTCCAATGTAAAAAGCAGGTGGGGGGGCAAGGATTTTCCTGAAGGGACAGCCAAGCATGAAGGTAGAGCTGATTCACCGGAAAGTCCACAAAGACTAACATAGGAAGCAAGGAACATGACAGAAGAAAATCTGAAAGGCTATCAGCGCTTTCCTTCACCTCTCCACTGCACAGAACTGCTTTACTCAAGAAAGATTCCCATCATGCACCTGTGCTGCCTCAAATGGCCACTGCAGGGTGGAGGTCAGAGAGAACAAGCGGAGAGGTAGGCAGGAGGGAGAAGGGTCCACAGGACGGGGCTGCAAAACACGATGGGTTGCTCAATCTGGGGCATCGTGACCAATATGATGATACTGTCCTCTGGAATGGCCCCTCCCCTTCCAGAAGCCCCACCCTCAGTGCCTGCCTTCTCTACAGCCACACACTCTTTGACAAATGGCTTGTGTAGAGGCAGTCAGTCTGTGTCTGCAGCAAGTGATCCGAAACTCTGTCCTTTCCGGGGAAGAAAAAGATTGTTTGCCCCTGCCGGCGTTAGTGTTATACCCTAATGTAACATTCCATCCGAGAGGTTTGGAGGACATACACACTGCAGATTCCAAAGGAGAATCCAGAACGTGCCCTGAGATGAAGTCCGGAATGGAACAGGGAATACTCGTCTCATTAGTGTATCCGCGTCAAATGGGATGTACAGGCCCGAAGTTCCCCGCAGTCCTGTCCATCAGTCTGCCGGGGCATCCCGACTGGACGGTGGGATTCAGCCCCTCCGTTCACTGCCTTCTTCCCCCTGCCCGATTTGGATGGCAGACCTGTTCCCTCGCCGCCTAATTTGACAGGCTGCTAAGTGTGTTGTGGTTTAATGGAGAGTTTGGGTCCCGGGGATGTGTGCGCGCGAGTCTCCAGCTCGGCAGACGAGGATATCAGCACGCAGGCCAGATTTTACTCATTAGGAGAACAAGGGAAGAGGCGCGCGATGAAGATGCGGCGTCTGCCGCCTTGTGCGCCTCTCGAAACACTCTGACATTAAATAGGCTGAAAATAGCTCCCTTTAATCTGAGCTGCCTCCATTGCCAGATGTGGAGCGCTGTCCAGATGCTTCTGCTTCCAGCGTGCCGAACGACAGTGATTGTGGAAGGAGACGGAATGTGCGATCTGCTTCTGCGGCTCATGGGCTGGACGAGGTGTGGCAGGGTGGGGGGTATGAAGGGGGGCGAGGCTTCGCTGCCGCATCGCATTCCTGCTGGAAGTCGTGGGTGTCACCCTCCCCCCACCCCATGGAAACTTTGACTTTAAGGAGCACTGAATGAGGCTGAGATGCCTCTTTTCACCTGCTTCTCTATGTCGCCCCCTGCTGGTTCAAATTGACCATCGCCCTTCGGAGCCATCTGTGTCCTCACTACTCATAGTCCATCAGTTTGCATGTGGCCCCACCTGTCCCCCGTCTACCGTCTTATTTTATGGCTTCTTCAGCCTGCTTTTCTCCATGGAGGGGTTGCTGCTCCCTGCTGGTGATGGGGGAATGGCCATGAATGGCTAATTAATCGGATTTAATCGCTGACACCTTGGTTTTTGTTGGTCCATGGCTGGCCAGTTCTGGGGGAGGAAACACCCCTTTGGATTTCATTTCCCTCGCTGCATCAGCATGCGTCATAAGCATTCCGTGTGCCCCCCCTAAGCTACTCAGCAGCTCCCCCGCCCGCCCGCTGCGATCAGCACCCTACCTGAAGGCATCCTCCCTGACAATACCCCCCCACCCCTCACCCTTCTATTCAGTGCTTGGTAAGCAGCATGACAGCTCCCCTTTTCTGTCTGTTGTGGGCTGTGGGGGGGGGAAGACGCTCGAGAGCACGGCGTTCATCCTGTACGGGATCCTGTGGACGGTGTGGGGGATGATTCGCTACGCT
>JAODKF010000030.1:22174555-22194589 GCA_026779585.1 Mormyrus proboscirostris | reverse complement strand
CCGATTCTCAGGGAAACAAACCCTCAGTCAAAGCAGAGAGAAGACGCCTCTGACTGCTCTCCCGGAGACTGCGTGACAATGCCCCCCTTCCCCACGCTGAGAGCCTGGGGGCGGTGCAGCACGTGTGGATTTCACTCGGAGCGCAATCAGCTCCCCGGTGAGCAGGAAAGGTGATGCGTCGGTCGTTGCCCTGATAACCTGGTCCCGCCGCGCTCCAGCCCTCTTCAGAGCCTCGCCGCCTCTTCCATCTGACATTTACAAATGCAGGTCCTCATACCAGCTGCATCGGTCTGCTAAGAAGTACGACCCCTCCAACCCTCCAGGTCCAGCTGAGAGGCTTGGTCATAGGGACATGGCAATACCCCCCCCCCCCCAGCCCACACCAGCTCCCTCCCTCGACTGCTCCGCATCACACCAACATGCCGCCCTTATCAGACGACAGATTCTCGCCTGGAAAACGAGAGGAAAGAAAAAACACTGTCAGCACCACCTGCTGAACGGAGTTCGCGTCCTGACAAAAGATATTAAGATTTGTGCGGGAAACATTTTTATTCTGGTCTTTATAAGACTTTCTCTTACAGGGATGGAGAGGTTGGTGTCAGCGGGTCTACTCTTGTCACCCGGCCACTTAGAGGGGCGGATCGGGCGGCTCCCAGGCCGGTGGAAATGGAGCCGTCAGCGCAAAAGACCGGCTGGGAATTATGGGCGCTCAGACCGTCGTCAGTGTGACCTTTTCAAATAGCAGCCTCAAAACCCCAAGAAAGCTGGTGAGGGAGTAAGGAAGTGAGCGATAGAGAGAGAGACAGTGGGCAATATAGAGAGATGAGGGAAAATCAGCTGGGAAGCAAAGCGGAGGAGAGAGAACAGGAAGCCGTCTGAGACAGGGAGGCTTTGAAAGACTGCCTCTGGAGGAAGGGCTCTCTCAGGCGTGCTGATTGGCTGATTCGCCCTGCTGGGACCATGCGCCGCCGACGGGAGTCCCTGTGGATAGGAGCTGTGGAACATTCTGGAAAGTCAGCGGGAAACTGCCGTGAGACTCCCTGCTTGCACACACAAGGTCCCCCCCCGCCCCCCGACCAGCTGGATCTCAACTCAAAAATAAAAAAGAAACAGACTCACAAACAGCCCTGGGGAGGGCGCTCTTCTCGACCCGTCCCATTAATATGAACTCATAGCACAGACGGGAACAGCAGGAACCGGGCGTCACCACTGCCTCATCAGGCATGAGCTGTGTTTACTCATTTGCTTAGCGCCGCCTAGTGGGCCCAAGTGGTAGCCAGGCAAAGAGCTCCTTTAATTACTGGGCCAGCGGAATGGACCTCACCTCAGTGGCCGGCTGTGTTTACGCCAGGGATCTGGGGTAATTAGGAGTCAGATGTCGAGGAGGAGGCTGCCGTGTACAGCTACAGCGATTAAAAAGCTCAATGATGTGCCGGCTTTACTGCACACGGTCCTCCGGCCCCCAGGGGGCGCTCCCATCGTGAGCTCAAGAGCTGACATTTTGTACAGCTGCTTTTCTAGCACAGGGAACCTCCCTGGTGGATGTAGCTGGGGTCCTCGATGCGTCTGCTGCCAGGTAGGCATTGTGAAATGCCATCAGATAAGACGCTTGGTGAAGCTGATGCAGGCGTCTGAAGGTTTGTGGGGCAAAAAAACAGCGAAAAAGGGGAATGGGGGCTGGCAAGATTGGATCTGATTGGCTCTAACTCACTATAGAGAGGAAAGATGGAACATTGAAATCTGTGGCCGGACCCTCAGGGACGAGGAGGCCGGCAAACCGGAACCAGAACAGGCAGAATCCGAAGCGCGGCAGAGCCTAGCTGGCAATACCGGTTCCACGCGGACTTTATTCCGCAGATCTGCAGCCCAAACCAAAGCCAATTAATTTCCACAAGCTGCAGAACTACCAGGAACTGAAGTCCTGCCTTTGATCCCGCGCCGTTCGGTGTGGCTTTTAAAATAACATCGCCCTCAGAAAGAAAACAGAGAACAACTTTCTCTGCGGCAGATAAAACAATTAAGGGAAATAATGTCTCTTGAAGCATACCCGAATAATGGCAACCTGTTTTCTCATTGTCAGCACAGTAGTGTCAGTTTTAGAAGGCATTCCCAGGCAAATAGCTGGGGGTTAGGGAATGCTTTGGGATGAGCCTTTAGCCGTTTAGCTTTCCCCGCTAGAGCAAGCCTACCTTCGGCCCAGATGCTTGTCCCAGCTTTTCCTTCATTTTTATTTTTACGTCTCATTATATCACTCATCATACCCCAATAACCAACACAGCAAACAGGATTTTATGCGCAGTCTGTAAAAAACACGCTTATCAACCTCAGGTGTTTTTTATGCAACTAGTAATGACCAGTACAGTGAGGGCATATTTCTGTCGGATGAGTAATGACTAGTAAAAGCATCTTTATACAGAAGCAATAGCCAGTAATGTTTAAAGGCCATGCCTCCGTGTTTGGTCTTTAGCACCTCCCGCTTCACGAAACAGCACAGCGACATTATGCTCTGCTACTCAGACATTCACAGTGATTCAAATTGTCAATAGTGGCGTTTCCATTGACCTAGATTTTGCGCGTCTTGAAGATGCGAACCGAGAAACCGTTAATGGAAACTTCTGGAGAAAAAAAAACCCCTAAAATATCGTTAAAAAAGTTTTCATTTTCTCTCGAGATGGTTTTCGTGGCGAGTCAAAAAACTAAGAATTCACAGAACTACCATGGAAACAGAATTTTGCGAATGAGTAGATATGTAGGACATAAGATAAAATGATAATTAATTCTTCTAAAGCTACTAACTTGCTGACAGCCTGGTCCATGTTGATGTACGAAGCATGAATCTTAATCTCGTGGGAGGGTAAATGGCGAACCTAATTCACATGATATGCAGTAATGCAAACACACCCTATTTGCAATTTCACTTCGTCGACTTCGGATTTGTGTGAAACTTTAATAGAAACACAGCCAATGTGTAGGTGTGAGCTGGATGTAGGACACGCTTTGAAATCTCACAAAGAGGACTGGGGACACAGATTAAAATGTAGCTATAGGCAGGATTGGATGGGAACTCTAACCTAACTGACAAGAAGCACTGATTCGCCGATAGCTTGGAAAGACTCCATCCCAGACGACGGCCGACAAGTCGATTTAAAGTCATCAAAGCCCTGAAAGGTACACCATGAACATTCAACATCCGGCTACCTCCACTGTGAACAGGAGGTTGGAAAACGCATGCAAGACTTCATTCAGAGCTACGAGGAGTGTGTGGACAATGGATGGGCATGAATTTAATTAGCTTTTTTGTATTTAAATTAAAATAATGAGAAGAAAAACATGATTGTGTGCTGTATATGCCATTTAGTTGCATTTATGAAGCAGTACCCAGTCCCTGTCCCTTTATGCAGCATAAAGTGGGATCGTACAATCAGCTTTTAATTCAATCCCATCTGTCTCAAAGGCCTCTTTCACTGCCACACAATGCCATTGTGCTCTGGCAAATACCACAGCCCGGCATGTCGATGGGAGGAAGGAACTGTCCATGTACGGCTCCTATGAGGCTCCCGTGCTCCCCAGCCACGCCCACCTGCATGTGACGGGCCCTGCTCTGATTTTCTTATCAGCTACCGGTAAACATGACCCATGTCACATGACCCCGCCGCCTGGTCCCTGTATGGCAGATGCAACCGACCGCACTTCACAGCCACTCTGCCGAAAGGGGTCACTTTACATGTCTTCAGTGTCAAGTTAACCCCCCCCCACATCCTGGGTGAAATGACATATTCACCCGCTGGCGTTGGGTACAGAGCACAGTGAGACCCAGCACCCCTCCCCCTAACCTGGAAGAGTCTGAATAATGAATGAGGATGAAAAGGGAAGCGACTGGACCCCCACAATTCACAGAGACACAAACCGCCAGTCAAAGCAGAGAGAAGATGCCTCTGACTGGTCTCCCAGAGACCGTGTGACAGTGCCCCCCATCAAACCACTCCTCCCAGTGTGTAACTGAGACCCTGGGAGCGCATGCGTCGGTCATCTCCCTGATAACTTTGTCCCACTGCCCTCCAACCCTCTTCAGAGCCGCTTCCACCGTTCCCTCTCCATCCTGACCTTTCGAATGAAGGAGCTGAATCTTCAGAGCTCAGCAGCCGCTGTCCTTTATGGGTATCATTAAAATAAAATGCAGGTTGCACATACATACGTGCCTGCCTTCTGCACGCGTGCCTGACCCGCGTCAACATGCTTTTCTGCCCTTGTAGCTAAAGCCCCCTTTTAATAGCTAGTTGGGATCTTTGTAAAATACCAATGACGGCTTTTTAATTGGCTGCTCACAGTCACATGTCAACAAGGGCCGTTACAAATCATATTCTGCTTTAAGGAGGCAAGGTCAGGTACACAGATCTGCATGTATGTGTGTAAGGAGAATCTGTCAGCCTTAAGAAAGATTATGGTTCCAGTCTGCCTCACTCAAAGGAGACAGCAGAACAGCGAGGGACTTATTTAATCACATTAAACTGAACACTTCCTGTAAATGAACAGTGTAAACAAGGTATAAACACGGGATCTCAAAATGCAAGATGGATGCATCTTTAACGAAGACTCTCACCAGACAGGCTGGCTCCGTTCTTAATGATAACTTATATTTGCATCTTAAACAGCCTGATAGGCATTCCGCCATTGAAAAGCGAGTCCTTAATTGCATCCAATTAGCTGCTGATTGGAAACCGGCAGCTTCTACATGACAGTCAGCCTCCAAACAAGTCTGTGTTATTGAGTGGCTTTTCAGCACAGATATGCAGATATCCCTGATTGTGGAGCATTTTTTTTTTGGGGGGGGGGGGCTGTGTCTCAGAACTCACAATCAGGTTGCAGTATCAACGCTTCTTCCTGAGCACCACAGGCTCCTTAATGCTTTTTGTTTTTTATTCTGGAATGTTCCCCTTCTCAGTTTTTATCCTTCCAGGAGGTCTGCCTGAGTGATCTGCTCCCCTTCTCGTTGCTTTCTTAATTTCTTTCTTTTACGGAGATGAAAATGCTGGATCAGCACACCTGACTCAGCACTAAACATGCTACACATACCAAACAGGCAGAATTACACTAACAAGCTGGCCAGTTCACACCCTGACCCCCCCGAAACACTGGCCGGGGGCCGGATGCCCGCTGGTGTGGATGAACACCTTATCCTCTAGCAGGCAGAACTCTGAAAATCTACAAGGAATCCCTTGCTTACTGACTGATCCTTCTTAGCACGCCAACTGGAGTGTTCACAGAGAATCCCAGAATTTTCTGTAATGATCTCACAGCTGTGGGTTCGCCCCTCCGATGAGTTTTGCTTTACGTTTGCACACAAATCGCTTTTAATAGTCCTTTTAACTCTTTGTAACAGAATTATAAACTAGGCCTGTAGGCAGAACACTCATCCCAAAGCCATTCAGGGTCAGATAGGTGTTTATACAGGGGTGGGGCCTCATGGGCAAATCTGATTGGCCCCTGGGCTGACTCCACCCCTGTCACTAACTGATTCAATACATATCATTGGTTGGCCCTTCTGTATGATTTATGCCCCCATTTAAAAATCCTCAAATCTTCCCTGGCATGCCATGTGTCCAGGCTTCCTTCCCGACTATGAAAGCTTCCCCATAAAAAACCACCCCCTTTAATATGGGATGTCTTTCAATGTTTATGTACCGGGTTACCATAGCACCGGAGAAAAACCTACTTGTGTCTATGTAGAGCTGATGACAATATTAGAAAATAAAAACTGTGCCTCAGTTCACCTGCAGTGTAAAGCACCTTCTCCGACTGACAGACAATACAGAGACGGTAGAAGGGGAGCGGCTCACTGACTCTCTTCTAAAAACTGCTGTAGACTGTCAGGGAATCGCAGGTACCGCAGCTGCCTGAGTGGACATAAATAACGACATAATCTGCAGCGATCCCCTGCCCCCTTCATCCCCGGCTTCTCTGGGGTCCTGTCAGGCTCGTACGCCCCTCGATTCCCACATCGACTCTTCATGCTAAATTTTCCGTCGCGATTCCAGTTCGATTTTGATCCGGTGCTCTGTAGCTGCCCATAGAGAGGCACGCAACTGAGGCATACGGGCTATGATTACCTCTGCTGGTGTCAGGGTTGGTGTCACCTGTCACTGGGGCTAGGGTACGTCGCGTCGATGATGATGCATTAAGGAAAGTGGTCAGTCTTTGCTGTTTGGCTTCATTGGGGGGCTATATGATCAGTGTCAGGAGGCAATTGGGCCAGATGAGGTTACGCCGCCCGTTTGGCTATTTTTTATCACGCTATTTCAGGCCAGCTGAGGCCACACCCACCCATATCTATACACCAATTCGATTCACCATCACTGCTAGGCTGTGGGAGGAAACCAGTGCTTTCAGTGTATCCGGTATCCATTTACCTAATGGTACTACAACAATCCTTCTATTTTTTAACTGGCCATGCTATAGTACAAATCTTTATGTACCAGGCCCCCTACTGGACACGCCTAATATTATGGACAGGATTTGGCTGCCAGGGTTCTAACCTAATGCAATCTTATGCAAAAACTTTTTCCTTGGATGTGAGGTTAAGTGTCATTTTTCATTTTTAATATCTCATAAATATTCAGCTGATAGTTCTACTTCATAAATGAGTTAGTAACTGAATATTAATAGAGAATAAAAGATCAATTAACATATTAGAATAAAATGTGTAACCTGTGGTGTGTCTAGCGTATAATTATCTCCTATCTCTTCCATGGGTCATGCTCCAGAACAGCTGGATAACTGCACATCCCTTGATAATCTCTTTAACCATTCCGAACCAATCTTTATATCCTTATTAAAATTTTTGCTCATTCATTAGGCCAGCCCAGAAAGGCACTGGGGCTCAATGAAGTGATTTTGCTCACTTAGCATCACATGCCATTAACCTCTGCGACCCGCACATGCCCGCTGGCTCTGCTGCTGTGAGGGAAAGTAGGGATTCAATGCTATTGGTAGTGCCCTGGGGGTGGGAAGGGGAGGAGGAGTCTGGCATCGAGGAGGGAATCTGATTGGCTGCCGAGAAACCAATGAAATGGTGATGAAAAATGTACTATATTACAAAGCTGAGTATTTCACAGGTTGACTAGGATTCAAAATAAGGCTGTTGACACTTTATTGACATTTAATATGCTACATCAGTATTAGGCAGTGAAACATCTGCATATGCAAATTTGAATCTTTTACAACTGTGAGGCTTTAACACCTAGCGAAAGCGTGATACGAAGTGTGACGCACCACGGGGACTCACAGTCAAATTTAGGCCTGTGAAAAGGAGATAAATCTGGATGCCTTCTGGGGTTAAACACGACTAGCGTAATTCACGCCGCACTCCCAGAGGGCGGCACCGCGTGTTTTTCCGTGTGATCTACAAATCGCCTAAATTCATGCTTCGGAGGTCAGTCCAAGACAACCAGAAGCGTGCCTCAAATATTACACAGTCAAAGAACACGTTCAGTTACATTTCAATCAAGATTGCTTTGGACTGCAAAACCCTGTTCAGCTGTGCCCAGTATAACAACAGTATGTAAGTGAAAACCATTAAATGGCACCACATGCCACCTGATGACAACTAGCCGTACAATAGCTCAGTGAAGTTGGATGACAGACCCACGGTGTATATTAGATTGACATCTGATTGGGTTAGGGTTACTCAGGTGTTCGTTATCTATCAATTAACTAAATTTACTTTCACAAACTAGGAAATATCTGTGTACTGTGAGCTGGGGGAATTTTCAGCATGTAAACATGGAAATCAAACGGGGAGGTAGAAATTCTGCAGATGATCGGAGGCTTTAAAAAAACAATTCATTAATGAATGCCTCTGTTTAATTAAACATTGCCGCTGTCATCCCGCACTGGGGAATCATGCTGAATAAAGTGCTGTGAAGCACACGGCTCTCACCCTAAATGACACCGACCGACAATATGTCAGCTTTTGATGCAGCCTGAGTGCGATTCGCCAGAAAAATCCATCTCATTTGCATCTAGCCACTTAACAGATGGTATATTTTGCTTTTCTGTTTACTCGGATCTGCTAATCTTTAAGGCTGATCTTTAAAAATACTCTGGATGGGAGTTGCTTTTTGAAACCTCTGTACATTACTGCCACATTAACTCCAAAATGTCAGGTGAAGACTCACTTGAAACTGGCTTGAAACTCTGCTTCTTGGTCCGGAGACTGTCACCATGACGACATAAAAGACAGAAGCTCTGGACTTCGGTCAAATGCCGGGCGATAAATCAATAAATAACCTCACAGCCTCACTGTGATCCCTGAACAGGGAAATAAAACACACACGCACCCATGCACATATATCCTAGCCAATCATAAACACTCGAACAATAAAAATCTCTCCGTCATCCGTCTGAAAGAGACAGGCCCTCCTTCTCCGGATAAACACCATAATAAAATACTAAGCCTTCTGATCCCCACGGATGCTCTGAAATCCCATATTAGGGCGCGGCGCAGGCCGTGTTTTCCCGCCTCCTTTGGGATTGCCGACGCTCGCCGCCTCACAAAGACGTCCGGGAAGCTTTGAGAATCAGCGTGAGCCGGGGAGATAATAACCGCGGCAGCCAGGGTCGACCCGCCCCATCTCCCGAGATAGCATCCTTTCATATTTTATCATGAGAGTCCTGGGAACCGTTCTCACATTTATGTTTGCCCGATGACCGGGTTCGGAAGCCGAAGGTTTTGTGCGTCTCACTTCAGGGCCCTGACTAACTCGCTGACCACAGAGAGGTCCGCAATCGCAGCTTTACGGTATATCAAAAGCAGGTTCTGACAGCCGTCTGAATCCAGTTAGCTGCGTCATTGACAGATCTGCCCCCAGTAATGTCAACGCCTCTCTGAAAATACCCCCAATTCCCCCCGTTGGCTTTAATAAAAGTTAGCGAAAGTTAGCATTCTGCATAGCGTCCTGTGGCATACAGCGATATTAGATAATAATAGGGCCGAAAGGGTTAGAATACAGATTAGCCTCCGGAGACCTGGCCTGGCACATCTGTACATAGATGCAGTATAGCGGTATAGGACCTACGTACATACGTGCATACATGTATGAGGTGACGACGTCTCGTACATGTGTTGCTTCCTGCGTGGAGGATGAACTGGCTCCATCTGTGGCGTGCAGCAGAAACGTGTTGCGTCTTCCCAACACAAACCACACACACAGACAGGAAGTTCCCAGCAGCCGTGGGGCGGCGAGGGTGGGGTCTCTGCCTTTGAGGCTCATTTGACTTTGAAAACTCCACCCCAGGCCATGGGCCGCCAGTTTCAGCCGGTAAGCGCCATTAACTCGCCTGCAGGTGCATCTGATAACAGGGCACCCTCTTCCACAGAAACACAAGGTGCACCCCAGATCCCCCATAATCCTCTTTTTCCTCATTTCTGCCTCTGCCCATCAATGACTAATGAACTATTTAAAGACAATATTTTCCCCATTAATAATGTATAACCCAGATAATGTCAATTGACTGTAGTTAATTTTATGCTTGTTAAAAATGCATAAAAGTGCCTAACGAGGGGCATATTAATGATGCTTAATTACCTCCTGGTTTGCCTTATCTCTGTTTTTTTCACCATACTTAACTGTTTCATGCACTAATGTCAGACTAATATCTGCAGTTTGCTCTTGTGTTATAGAGCTTTCTGTTTGGTGCAGTGGATTGGCTCTTCGTGATAGGGGATGGCTCTTTGCTAAAAGGGATGGCTCTTTAGGGATGTGGATAGGCTCTTCGGAAAAGGGGTTGGCTCTTCAGAAATGTGGATTGGCTTTTTGGTGAAGGGATTGGCTCTTTGCTAAAGGGGACGCCTCTTTAGAGATGTGGATTGGACTGGCTCTTCGGAAAAGGGGTTGGCTCTTCAGAAATGTGGATTGACTCTTTGGCAAAGGGGTTGGCTCTTTGCTAAAAGAGATGGCTCTAGGGATGTGGATTGGCTCTTTAGCAAAGGGGTTGGCTCTCTGCTAAAAGGGATGGCTCTTTAGGGATGTGGATTGGCTCTTTGGCAAAGGGGTTGGCTCTCTGCTAAAAGGGATGGCTCTTTAGGGATGTGGATTGGCTCTTTGGTGAAGGGGTTGACAATTCAGCTAAGCTGATTGGCTCTTTGAGGAAGTAGATTGGCTCTTTGGTAAAGGCATAGGCCCTTTGGTGAAGCAGATTGGCTTTACAGTAAAAAGGTTGCCTTTTTGGTCATGTGGACCAGCTCTTCAGTAAAGGGGCTTGCTGTTCAGCTAAGTGGATTTGCTCTTTGGGGAAGCTCGTTGGCTGTTCGGTGAAGCAGACTGACTCTTTGGTGAAGCACATTAGCTGTTCTGTGAAGCAGATTGGCTCTTTGGTGAAGTACATTAGCTGTTCTGTGAAGCAGATTGGCTCTTTGGTGAAGTACATTAGCTGGCATTGACCTTTCTGGGATGTGCATTGGCTCTTCAGTATAGACCTTAGCCCTTGGGTGAACTGGCTCTTCAACAAAGGAGTTGGTGCTTCATTCTGGGGGTAGCTCTGCAGTTGAGTGGGAATATTCATTGCTCCCCCCCATAACATGGACTGCCCAGCATGATCCCTGTAGATAGTTTGCGGCTGGTGCTTTGGGTGACTGCGTTGTGGGGAAGTGTGTGGACATCCTGACCTGGGCTGCCCCCCCCCCCCCAGAGCTGCTAATGGAAGCACATTATTATTCACTGGCTGCATTTTTTTAGCCTTTCAATTAAAAGCACTTGAAAAAAAATGAAAAGAATCTTGTGCAGCTGACAATGCCGCTGTCTGACACTTTGTTCCCGCGCTGGGTAATGACTCCCTGTGCATGTTGTGAAAAGACTGACAAAAGCCCTTTGGTAAAGAGCGGGCTGCTCTCTCTCCCCTTTCATGCTCATCCCCGGTGGGTGTTTTGACAGTACTGACGAAGGGGTGTGTGAAGGCACTGCCCCCTGGGCTCTGCCACTCTCCATGGCTTCACCGGCGAGCCCACGCCGGTCGCATGTAAAATACGGCAACTTCAGCAGCCTGCGGTTCTGCCCCGCAGAGACTCAGCTACGGATCCCGGCAGGGTATTGCCGCGGTGCCCGAAATTCTATATCCGTCTCGAGCCCGTCGGACCGTTCAAGGCCTCGCGGTGACAGATATGCCGTCAGCCTCCACACCTGAATAAAAACCCAATCAGCACTCGCAAACGTGGCAGTTTAAGTCACACGAATCGGTGGTTTTTGATTTGCTGTCGCCACACCTGGTCCCCCTCCATGGAGCCTGTTCTTGCCACTGCCAAGGCTACTTTAGCAACCTTTCGGTGAGGGTGCTGATGAGTGCTCTGAATTAATGCCAAATTAATGTCAAATTAATGCCGCTACTCCAAATTTGGCTCTATTTCGGGGGCTTTGAGGCTGGGAATCTCTCCACGAGTCCTCTTGTCAGCCTCCGATGTCTAAAAACCTGTAAATAAATAAAATTAATATTCAAAATGACACCAGGTGTGATAAAGGGCATGGCAGACAGGACGGCTGTAGAAGCGACGTACTGTATAAAATTGCAGCCGGTTCCGGGTAAGCACCCTGAATGCGTTTCCAGGGAATTATTTATTAATCCAGTCACACAGGAGATGAAGCCCAGCTTTGTACTGTACAGAGAACGAATCGCTTTTATTAAAAAAATAATCTTCGATTGAATGCTTTAAAATGCACCCCTCCCCCGCCGACAATATAAATGTTGCACCTGTGAATATAATCCGGCTTTGGGAAGTGAATTAAGCGTAAATGTCCCGCGACAGGAGTGCAGGAAGAAAGGGTGATCTGTGGAGAGAGAGCCAAAAGGTGCGGGCAGTGGGTCATATTTGGGTTGGGGGGGGGGTGTTTGAGAAACAAGACCCAGGCCTACAGTAGAGCTGCATGAGGTCTGCTGCGTTCCAGGATGAAGGGAAACACGGCGCTGCTTTTCCAAGCGGATCTCTGTGCGGAGGTGAGGGACAATAAAAGAGGAGGTGGAGGAAACAAAAAGGGAAATTAGGGTAAAACGGCAGCATGAGGCCCCCGGGGGGTGAGCGGGCACCAGCAGCTGTCTCGCCGAACAAAGGAGCGGGGGGCAAGCTGTGACACCCACATTTATAATTACAGAAAATCAAACGCAATCAAAGTAAAAGGCTGCTGGCTCAGAAGGGCAATTAACACACAAATAAAATGTTTACATTACTGCAGTCTGGCCCTGAACCCTGGGAATTGGGAGGGGGGGGGTGTGTGTTTCTGCCCTGCATAGAAATATACGCTGTGGAAAGGGCATACACAGCATGTACAGTGAACGCTGCACAGAACGATGGTTTCTGCATTACATATAACTTAATAATGCATCATAATGGTCAGTATAAGGATCAATAAAGCATTACAGCATCTTCTATTGACAGACATAAGGCTTTATAGTGTTGATTATAATATTTGATAAGCTCCAATGAAGCTCTCATCTATAATGCACTATAAATACCTTCATAATGCATTATAAGGGTCGGTATAAGAAATAAGGATGCTTTGCACTGCATTATGAAGATATCTATAGTACATTATAGATAAGCACTTCATAAAGTATTCATAATGCATAATAAACATGATATAATATGTTGTGCCTTTTATTAATATTTATAGCCATGTTAATAATGCTTTGTACATGTATTATAATGTGCTAAGAATGTGCTCATAGATTGTTATAGACATGCCATTCATAGAAAGTGTTACTGAATAAGATGGTGTTTTTTTATGAGCAGTCAATGGTGTCCATGCAGTCAGCCAGCAGGTATAGTGGTTAAGTAGATGGGCTGGTAACCCAAAGAGAGGCATTGCTGTAGGCCATTCACTTGGCCTTCACTTAATCTTTCTCCAATAAGAACTGGAGTGGGAATGAGAATGGCAAAATGGCCCAAAGCAAAAGCACCAGCTGGGCTTAGCGTCGCACCGGCGCGTGACACGTTTCAGGCCGACGTGACCGGCGGCTACGGGTCTGATCTTGCAACCCGGTCACTTTCAGCTAATAAGTCTGCCACATGCTGACACCATTAAAAAAATAAATAAAAAACATGCAGCTTCTAATTTTAATAAACATAATTACACAAGCCCAGTATTAACTAAGCGTTGCCTGTCATAATTTATATGCAATTAACATGTCTTCAGAGTCATTAGGAATCCAGAAGCAGGAAACGTTCCCTTAGCTTGTCAGTTCCACTCAGCCGAACGGGTAGAGTGCGCTCTCACGGTTAGACGGGCGTTTAGCTGACACTCACTGGGAACATTTACATCTCCGGGTAGGTATGTTCCGAATAAATTCATTTGGACAAGATTTTACAGCATATCCGAGCTGATTTCTCTCCCCGTAAACCCGTTCTGACTGGCTAAGCATGAGAAAGGTGTACGGATTCACCAGCAATTTGCGTTTCAAATCGAAAGCTGCCCTCCAGGTGTTTTTACTCGCCCGACATTAAAGTTCATGTGGGCCAGTGCTGTTGGTTAGCAGGGATGGAGGCGTGGCTACGGGGCTCGAGGAACGGGCCGGCGTGATTCATATCTCAGATGTTCTGAGAATGACTCCTTTCATCCTGTCTGGCAGACCTATGGGAATCTAGTTTCTGGGAGAGGCTATTTTGGATTATTGCGTTAGTACTACCCACAAAACGGATGCTCATGCATATTTAAAACCAACTAGCTTGATACAGACTCTACGTAGATTTAAAAGTCAATTTAACATGCAATAATCCATCCATTCGTCTTCTATAACTACCTATCCAGTGCAGGAATATGATGAGCCTGAAAACCTAACCCAGGAGCACAGGGGACAATGCAAAGGACAGGCAGGGGACAATGCAGGGGACAATGCAAAGGACAGGCAGGGGACAATGCAGGGGACAATGCAGGGGACAATGCAAAGGACAGGCAGGGGACAATGCAGGGGACAATGCAAAGGACAATGCAGGGGACAATGCAAAGGACAATGTAGGGGACATAAAGAATGGGATGGCATGTAATAAGTATCTCGGTACATGATGCGCTACTCCAGCTGTCAGAAGTGATCTGTCTTAATGCAGCTCCACTTTCACCATTTTAAACTGTAGAAAATATTAAAGAATACAAAACGCCCCTATGCATTTAAAATAAAAGGCTCTAATAATACAAAAAATATATTATTACAAAAGGGAACACAGATACAGATCAGACTGCTGCTGATGGTATGCATCACACACACACACACACACACACACACACACAAACACACACGTAGGTTTGTAATGATATCTTTTTGGGGACTCTCCATTCATTTCTATGGGGAAAACTCTAATCCCAACATGATGACCTTAATCCCAACTCAGCCCTAACCTTAACCGCAAGTGACCAAACAAATTATGAGACTCTTAGAATTTTAAATTTTTTGTTTCCACTCACAGATCTTTGTGGGGACCTGAAAAATGGTCCGCACAATGTAATCTAAACATAATTCAAACAGACAGACACACACACGCACACGCACACACAGACAGGTCCTGAGGTCTCCGAGACTTGAATTCAAATGGAATAAGAAAACAGAAAAACCAAACTCCCATAAAATATTAACACAGCTTGGTATCAAGCAGTCAGTTGGGTTCTGTGCACGAAACATCAATAAAGACGTTTCTCGGCGTTGACATTTTTGCACAAGGCCGTTTGGCTTGGAGGACAAACAGCAGACGGACACGGTCCATACGATTCGCTGCTGGAAAGGGATCGCACCTTAGAACCACGCTTATCTGTCCGTGATCCAGTGCAGGTAGGAAACGCAGCAAACATGCCAACGACCTCGTCATGAATATAACCGTAACCCGCAGGCCCGCGGGACAGAGAAACATGCGCTGGTGCTGCTGTACCTCTAATGGATTTTCCTAATTATCTCTGCGAGTGCCGCGCCGTAAAACCAGCTTTTGTCGGCGTCGCTCTGTCATTTCCTGCCACTACTACTAGCTTCTCCAGCTAATTTACGTACATCAGAGTGGATTTTATTCACACTTTTAATTATGTTCGTTTTTAAAGCGCAAATTCCCTAAGATAATGGGTAATACATTACTGCCTGACTAATTTAATAAGCGCTAACGCAATGCCTGAGATCATTTTATAGGGTTTTTACGGGCAAAGCTCCGCTCAGGACGCCTTGAACCAGATTCCGTTTTAATGACGACTTGCTCAGTTTCCATTGACTTACACGCTGTGAGTGAGTCAGGTAACTGGACCTGTCCCATGTTTCTGATTAATTCCTGTCGAATGCTGTCCCAACACGGAGTCGTACTTTTTATGCAGTTATACCTTTTGGAGAGTGGGGGGGATTTTATCAGGTCGTAAGAAGATCAAAGGCTGATTATGGGATGGCGGGAGAGATTAGGGACACAAACAGATCTCATGGTCGGGCGGCGTTTGGAGAAGGCTGATCTTGGATCGGCGACCTTCTGTGTGGAAGGCCTGCTCACACCGTGCACGTGGGATTCACTTACCCCAAATTAAAAACAATGGGTGCCACGCAGACGGTCAGGGAGGTAGGCCTGGGGGAATAAAGAGCTGATAAGCAGGCCATCAGGATGGATGTCAGTGATCAGTGCTTACTATCTGCCGCGCCATCGCTCAGGCGTGGCAGTCACGGCGGCGCCCGCCCCACCAGGGCCTCTGTCCATCCTGTCCCTTCCAGGTGCCCTTCAGCCCCCCCCCCTCCCCCTCGGACACTAGACCAGCTAATCAGCCCCCGTTCATTTTGCAGATAGAGTGCATTACCGCCGGAGCGTAGTGAGACCTGGGTCGGGAATCTCCGGCCGCCATCTCGGAGCCGCAGAGCGGGACATCAATCTGGAAATTGGCAGAGATGAATCCGCGGCCCGGGGCCGGCGGCGGAGCGCGCCATTTACCGCGAACATTTCAAACAACGTGACAAATGACAGAGCCGCTCCCCCCCCCGGTCCCTGATCTATTCCTCCTCCCCGACCGTTTATGTGAATAATATAATCTGTGGTGTTCAAACACGGACACGCTGCTGGCTGCACTGTTAGCTTTGCAGTCGTGCGCTATTAAAAACAATATTTAATATTCATTTGTAAAAATTCCAAGGTTCTTTCTGGGTTCTTTTTTTTGGTGCATAACTAGATACTGTGAGCAGCTCTGATATGATCAGACGGGCTGCGCATTTTGACTGAGGATGTCAACCCTTATCTACTGTGCTTATCATTTGACAAGCCCTTTCCGGAAAGATACGTAGGTAATTTAAAGTGAAATCTGACTTAAACTTTTGGGTTAAATTAATATGCGAGCTAGACGAGTGACGTGCTCTTAAATCCATCGCTCTTGGTGTTTGCACTGTCACTCAAACAAGGGGCCGATGATGTCATTTCATATATATATTTTACATATGTGTGTGTATATATATATATATATATGTATATATATATATACACCTTTAACTGGGACTTTAGGTGCAGAACCTGTCCAGTACAGTGTTAGGTTAATACCCTCAGAGGAACAAGCGTAGATGCCCCTGAGCTGTCTGAGGCCGCCCGACTATGGTGTGATGGTGTACTTATTAACTGGCAGGATGGGTGGGGGTTCAGATTTTATTAAGTAAGGTTAGCTGGAGCCTCTAGGCTTCAGACTGGGTAAGCCCATGCATTACAGCACGCCCTCCAAGTAATGATTCAACAACCAGTCGCCGCTTAACTCAATGGCCCCCATCCACCTCCGGCACTGCTAATCACCCCTTTCACGTGCCCCATCCTTCATTTCTCATTGCCAGACCCGGGTTCCGGCCCGGAAGAGTCCATGAGGCTGGCTCGCTGGCCCGGCACTAACATGTCATCAGGCTCGCGATGTGGGCGGGGCCGTTCTGACTCATCAGCTCCGGCGTTCCGGTTCTGCCCCTCCCTCAGCGCTGGCCTTAGTCTTCGGCCGCCGGCACGAGCCTGGCTCAGCCTCACCGGGCCTCTTGGGATTTTCCTGTCTGGCTCGATTTTCTTTTTTTCCTGGAAGGCGGCCCGACTTTTGCCGGATCCGGTCAGGAATCCTGGTCTCTGATTCGGTGGGGTTTATGTCTATGTCCTGAGATTGCAATACGGTTCGCAGGTTGGAAGCTGGGCAGGGGACTGATCGTCAGACCCGGAAAGCTGCTCCGCTGTGCTCTTCCATTCTTTGATTCCCTTTTTTCTAATTTCATGCACAATTTGAATATAAATAATATTCATATTAATATAATATTAGAAGTGACACTTTACTGATCCCTCATGGGGAAATTCTCTTCTCACCTACCCCATCTTAACCCCCCCAACACATTTGCAGGTGAGGGCAAACTCGGCAGTCAAGAGCAGCCCCCGGTTGGGGGCTAAGGACCTTGCTAAAGGGCCCCCAGTTCACTGATCTCCATCTGCACACGCTTCTGACACGCGTGTAGCCGTCCTTTGTGACCGTCCTCTTTTGAGACGCCTGCTCTTATCAGCTGTACAAAAGCCTCTATCAGGATTAATCTATGTGCAGGAAATACTGAAAAATAAATGAGAAAACACCTCTTAAAACAGCGAATACATTATTGGCCCCTTGCATTAATGTCGAATCACTCTGCACCTTCCCATCTAACAGACTTACTCCAGTGTAGAAAAATGCAGTATGGTTATGAAAAACAAAACGATGGAAAATGAATCAGAACTCCCATGAGTCAGTCAGAGAAATACTAATCTATCTTGATTCCACCCAAACAGAGTGAGGCAGGCTGGTCTTTGGTGAGAGCCCATCAGATCAGAGTGTTTTTGTGAGTCTACCCTAATGAACCTTGAGGTCATCGTAACCTTCCAGCTCCGCTTTTTATAGCAGAGTAAACGGCCTGAAGTGCATCCTCCCACCGCTTTAATGCTGAGTGCTGTGGCCAAGCGGTAAAGCAGCAATTCAATGGGTGCGCCAGTCTGGATAAGAGTACTGGCAATCTCCAAGACCACAACCAGACTGCTCTGGCTATTAAGTTTCTCCAAGACCACAACCAGACCGCTCTGGCTATCGAGTTTCTCCAACACACTGAGACCACTCTCTCTGTAGAGCAGGGTTATTCAAATCACAGTCCTTGAGGTCGAAGCACTGCTGGTTTTTCAGCTTTCCTTTACCTGTGAGCCTCTGACCAATCAAAATCAGTAATTATTCAACTAACTACCTGGGAGAACTGAAAACAAGGCCTGGATTTGGAATCGAGGCCCAGATTGGAAGAGCCCTGCTGTAGAGTTTGTTTGCACTGAGACCACTCAGAGAATTGTTCTTTTTTAGCAAAAGTTCAGTAGCATAAATATTTTCCAAAACAAAATCTCTGCTTGGTGATGGTTGCTTAAGGGGAGCAGGAAGCTCCAAAACTTCACGTAAAAAAAAAATAAACACATTCAATGAAGTTTCTATTTCTCAAAAAAAAGTACGTCTCACAAAAATTCTTTGTCTGTTCAGGGAGTATAGGTTTTTGTAGGGTTTTCTTCCTCTTGTTCCGGGTGAACAGTATCTTAGCCAAGATGATTAATGAAATGCCCATGTAGTGTGATCCTTCTTCTCAGGTGATATAATGCTATAATAATCCCTCACTATATTGCGCTGCACTTTGGAGGCCATTAAAGTAATACTGTACAGGTTTGCAGAACACAAACAGCTCATTTAAAGTATATTGCGGCCTGCGCATTGGGGGACGTGCGCATGTGAGTGGGCCTCTGCGCTATCGTGAGCACGAACAGCAGGGTTTGAAGTCTCTGCTTTTTCATTCCCTTCTCATAACTATCCTGAAATTACACATTTAACGTCACGGCCCCAGCGATGGCCGTAAGAGGCTCATTCGGTGACGCTCGCTCTGACAGCGTCAGCTGTCTTTGTCGTATAACCTGAATGATTTCCTTGCACGGGTGAAAATTTAATTTGCACTGACCTCCCCCCCCCCAGTACAAAATATTAAAAAATATAAAATGTGTGATAGAGATGGAAATGAAGAGGTTTCATTTTACTGTCAGAATACTGATTTCTAGAGAACTTTTTGCCATCAGCCAATGTGACCGCTAGCTTTTTCTTCTATGTTTTCGTGGTAATACAAATTGGCCGATCTTGTTTTCCGCGGCATAATTGACTGGCAGTGGATTCTACCCCAGCCTCACAAACAGACACAGTGCCGCGTGTAATGAACAGCAGCAATTCATCTAACCAGACCCGCATCTTTTCTTCACAAATAGCCATGTCTTCACACTTCTGTCATGGTACAGCTTCTACAGTAAGAGGCGTCCTTCGACCTTGGAGTTCAGGGCCCACGCTTCGGAGGACAGAGCGAGGAGGCAGAGGAGAGATTTCACTTCCCCCTCCCCAAACTCCTCAAAGACACACTCTGCATGATTAATGGTGGCTCACATGGACGTGTAACCGTGTAAGGTAAGTGTGTAAGGTGTCACAGCCGTGGCTACAAGCCGTTACCGTGGGCAGAGTGAGAGGCAGCCTTTACAGCTGATTAAGATGCTGGCATTTCAGAGGCACTGCTCATTACAGAGTCGCTCTGCTACCCGGCGCAGGCATGCAGCTCATAATATTCCGATATATTTATGTGGTTAATGAGAAATACAGGATCCCAGGCCCTGCGTGTCAATTATGGATGAACTAATTCTCTTTGTTAGAGTCGATTTTTTTAAGCTTGCAAACAAAATATACTTTGTTTACATGACATTGTGCATCAGACTGTGCCTTTCTGACACGTCAGTCTGCCTTTCTGGAAGCTGTAAGACTCTATATCACAGGGAATGAAACACCAGCAAGATCCAGGTGGTAAATATCTGCGCTGACTCTGCACTTTGGTTGCCTCTAACTGTAATTAATGCATTAATGAATTATTAATTAATACAATCATTACAGCCAGCTGAACAATTAACGCACGCTGACCACAGGTGTGACATCAGTGATTGCATACCCTAATGTGTGTCTTCTATGTTTGTTTAGGGCAGCAGACAACAATATTCTGGTAACACATTTACTTTCG
>JAODKF010000030.1:22158829-22174342 GCA_026779585.1 Mormyrus proboscirostris | reverse complement strand
CTGCTCTAACAACGAGACTTAATTTAAAACCAGCCAGCAGGAATCATCTAGAAATGTGACACAGCGAGAACGTGGCACAGGGCACTGGAGGCGAGGATGGGGGGAGGGGAGGGGGGGTGGCTGTCTGAAATAATATATATGCTGTGGTTTTAAAAAAATCATCTATTTATTCATTCCTGCGGTGCACTGAACACCCCAGACAGAGAAAGAGTGGATTTTCTGCGGGATAATGCTGGAGCGTAATCGAGGTGGACACAGAAGGAGGAAGGTTCAGGATGTCGCCGTGGTTTCGGACGTACTCCGACGTGGCGGATGAAGGGGAATATTCAGTTCCGCTTCCTTAAAGATGCTCACCTCAGCCAGTGGGATGCAAGGGCACCTTTGCAAGGAGTGTGTGGCTGTGAGGGGAGCAGGAGGGCCTGCGGGCAAACGGAGCCAGGCCTCTGCATGAAAACCAAGGACCCTCTGTTATTTGTCATCCTAAGTGCGCTGCTCTGTCATTATTGTTTTTTTTTTTTATTTTAATACTTAGCGACGTCCGACATCGTGCGGGCTACACTCGCTGAAGGTCGTCCGCAAATTTTTTTGAGATGACATTAGTGCTCGTTAGCTTCTCCCGCTGATGGAAAGGCCGGGGAAAATGGGGCGCCAGGTGTCGTCCTCGGGAGCAGAGGCGCGTCTTGTGAGGACACGGCTCGCTGCCAGGCTGCCACGCAAACTCCCAGGGTGATTTGTTGCTCGTATCCCACTGCCAGGATGCCGTTTATATGGCTGCCTCCAGTCCTCGCCCGGACACATTCTCGATTTTGATGCTTTCCTCTCGCTCTTTTTGTCCCATGATTTAGAAGATGGAACAAATAAGTGTGAGACCTCCAGGGGGCAACCTGGAGATATAGATCATGGTAAATTCTAAATCGTTGGTTCTGATAGCAGTATGGCAACTTGGAGCTTCTGTGTGCGTCGTTTCTGTGTGTGTGTCTGGGATGGTGGTGTTTCCACCCGGGGGCGCCGCCGAGAGCCCTCAGCTAGAGGCGGCAGCCATCAAACAGGCATGCAGCTTCTCGATGTCTAAATGATCTTCCTGCTGTCATTAAATGATGCAAAATCACCTCTCGCTCACCAACTCAGGCTTATCCAGAGCAATATGGCATTTATCTATCCAAAGATAGGTCACAGTCACCCTATCCCAGAATGCACTGGGGCATCAAGCTGCGTATCACATTCCGCCTATTAATAAGCTATGATATGGGTCCGGGGGGGTTATGGAAGGGAGGTCAGAAGGAAATAAACGTCTGACATTCCTTTCATTATTGTTTGTTATATGTATCAGATCGATCGTCGTGTCATGTTACAGTAATGCCTTTTATGTTTTAATCAGGACAGATTTCTGGTACAGTTTGCACGTTCCCAATATAACGTTCATGAAGAGCAAGGGTTGGGGGGGTGGCTGGGAAGGCCAGAGTGAGGTAGACAGTCTCCAGATCAGTGGCCAGTGGCTAAGAAGCGGAGCGTGACATTGGGGGCGGTGGGCAGGCAACAAGGGGATGGTGTGACGAGAGCCCGTTGCTGGGTGACAGATCATCAGGAAAACTTGCAAGTGCACTGTCTCGCACACACACACACACACACACACACACACACACTGCCAGATCTGCTCGTTCCAGTTCTGTCTGCTGTCCTGAATCTGTCCCCCTGACCTCCTCCGTGGCGACGCTGATGGGATCCTCTGCTAATGTGAGCTGAGTGTTTGAGAGTCTCTGCCCGGTCTCCTGCGACTGCGCCTGCCAGCCAGCCGTTAGTTCAGCCCTGATGGCTGTGTCTCTCCCAACGTCCATCTGCACGCTGCCTGGGATGACAGTAGCAAGTGGCTGAAGGGCTTCGACGTGACAGTTCTTTGTTTGAATCCTAGGGGCTGTGCGCTGGGGGGCTTTACTCCACAACACTTCAGAACAAAGTTCCCAACCTGATCTGCTCCACTAAAAACTCTCTGCAGTCCGAACGAGCGCTCGCTAGACATCCACTGCTGGTCATAACACTTTCACATGAGAAGAGATCGAGGCACGACGGCTTAGCCATCTATTGTTGAGTGAATATTTATTAGACACAGATCTTTCCATCAGTTACTAAAAATCGGTCTAATTATGCATCTTCCACATAAGGGAAATGGATACGTCTCTCCTCCTGTGTGTCTCTTTCCCTGAACATGCGTCCTTGTCCATCCCCACACACGTGACTGGCATACAGAAATCCCTCGAAAGCCCTCTGATGGCCAACCTGTTCAGACCAGGGATCCCAGGACACACAAAGCATCAAGCTCTCATCGCCTTCAGTCTGTATGGGACATATTTTTGAAAGATGAAGGGGGATATCTGAACAAAAAATTCAATCTCTGTCCTTTTTTACAAGATAAAAAATATGATGGTAGGTGGTACAGGATCATTTTTATATAAAGGAAAACAGCTGTGCTTTATAAAACCACAATAAAAGGTTTAAAAAAGTCCAGACAACATGTTAAATGCAAATGTTGGGCAAAGTTAACAATAAATAGTGCAGCGTGAGATGGGATTTTATTATATTACTGACTTACAATTAAATACAGTGTTGGAACCTATAGGGGGCAGTATGCGTCACACCAAGCGAAATGGCATTAAAGGACCAGAAGGGAACAAGTAACCAGGCCAGATTCTCATTTAGCATTCCCGTCAGTCACTGGGCACCGCGGCCGCAGGGACAGGGAAACCTCACGCTGCGCATCGCTGTCGTTCGCGGGTGGCTTGAGGACTAGCCGTCAAAGCTGACTCGGGAGTTTCACTTTTTTTTATCAGAGCCGAAATATACAGAGAGGCTCTTAATGCCCCAAACAGATGGCACAGCGTTACATGAATAAGCCATTAAATAGCTGATATCCCAGAATTCCCTCGGTGCCGGTGTCAGCGAGGCCTGTGGCCACAGGGCAGCCTCCTGGACCTACTGATCAGAAAACTACTGATACAGCCTAATCTGTGCCCCTCCCTGCCCCTCCCCCCAGCGACTCGCTGCCTAGTAACCGTCCTTCACCCACCCCTGAAATCATTATTACTGCTCTGTTTTTTAGCTAAGGGCTGTGAAACACAATGAGAGCTCTATTTTCAGGCCAATGGCTGGCACATCTCACCAGGCTTACTCCATGCGAGAAGCCTCACTCTGAGTCACCATCCTTTATGCTCACAGACAGGTGCAACTGTTAATTCACCAGCCGCAACAATTAAATAATTAAGGGGGAAAAAAAGCCTAATCAGTGTAAGCCACCGCTCTTAGATGAGGCTAACTAATGGGTGTTCAGCCCTCTTTCACTTCCCTTTAACAGCATTTCACAATTCCACAAAAACCGCTGATCTCAGTTAAGACGTTTTAAAGCGCTCGTCTTACGTGGAGAGGAATCCTTCAAAACGCCCATCTGCGCGGCGATTTACCGAACGAGGCGCTGAGGAATTAAGGCCGCAGCACCTCGGAGCTCCTTCTGGAAGCTCGCGCCACTTAAGTGCGATGCCCTATACCTTCCCCCCACAATATGTCACGTTTAAATGTCTCATGCTTTTATATTCTATATTTATTGCTGTTTCTTGTACTACGACCTACGAGAATGAGATCCATGGGTCAACACAGCTGAAGATGACGATTAGAAATACTCTTGCTTGATTTTGAGGGCCAGGCGGCTCCGGGTTCAACAAGCACACAGTAGCACTGGTGACCTTACGCATTTGGAGACTGGAAGCTGACCCCATGCTGGTTTCTCGCACCTACCCTCCCCACGCTGCTTCTGTCACTTTGTATGACCCATCCTCATCCTGCCCTCCACCGTATCTCTCACCCTCCTGCCTTTATCTCTCTACTTCCTACCATCTCTGTCTCCACTCTCATGCTCTGATCATTTTTATCCCTCAACCCCACTCTCCCAAAGAAAATGACAGCCACAGCCCCACATGAATAAAGAATGCCGGCTCATTACTTAAAATATATAATAATTACTGGAAATAATTGAAAGATGCAGTTGACACAGCTGTTGATTTGTGGATGAGGAGCTTCATTATGGCTATAACGCTCCAGACCTGCTGAGAGACTCTTAGAGTGGTGTGTTAACTGATTTATGTTGGCCACATGGCGGTGGTGGGGGGGGCCTTGCTCCGCTACTTTGAGTAACAGCAAGAGGCAGGGAAGCACATTCGAGGTGCACCATCGTGAAGATCCCTCGGAGGGAGGGGGGTAGGTTCTACTTCCTGTTTTTTTTTCTTCTGTGAATACATCAGTGCTGAGTCCTTGGTGTTGACGAGCAGCAAATAGCCTTCCTACTTGCTTGTCCCTCCCCCACCCCCACCATTCCCTCTCCCTCCAGTCCCCGGTTCTGTCGGCTCGCCACAAGATATAAATGAAGGATGGTCCTGACCGCCATCGTCGTGTTTGACTCATCTTCAGCGGCCGTGGAATCAGCTGATAACAGCCTGATTGGCAGATGGACACCACAGGGGAGTCATTCAGAGGTAACTGTGCTGGGAGAGTTTCCTTGTTGGCATCTCGGTCCAACCGCCCAGTAGCCCTTTCCAGATACAAGGTCATTTTTGTACTTCAAATAGAAGCAATTAGGTTTGAATTGAGGTCAACATGCTCAAAATCAGTAAAGAGTACTCTCAGGGTTTGGGACCAATGTTCTCAAATATAAGTGCAGGGTCCTTTTAAGGATGGGGCCAAGATTTTCTTGACTGAACGAGGTGGGTTTAAACTTTTCAGAATTACTCATGATAGAATTCTACACCAGTAGGGCTAAACAGATTCATTAGCTGATTTATATAAATTTAGCAGGTGCGTTCATTGTAACAGGCAGAAACAGGCACCCGGACCAGTGGAACTTCTACGGTTATCTATTTCCTGTTAGCATACTGCTGTTTGATGGCGGCCTTCACTCAGAGAAGGTTACTGATATCGCCTGATTCATTGCCCGTCCTGTCGGCCATGTGCCGCGTGCTTATCTGTGACGCCTCTAGTGACAAACATGGCCTCTCTTCCCTGTGGGCCGTCGAAGGACAGCAGGAGGCAGGAGAATTACAGGCTTGTAAATCTCTAGCGCTTGTTTCTTTCTTTGGCCCGGGCATGCTGGGAGGGCCAGAGCGGTTTAGAGTGCTGCCCTTCGGTCTCCACAAAGAATTGCGCACCCGCTATAGGCCGTCCCAGGAAAAGAGCGGTTCTCTTCCTCCTCCGACATGAAGAGTTGATCTACGGCTCTGGTTCTACCATCCGACATTCATCTGGGGATTAATGGAGCGGATTGAGGAAAACAGGCAGTTCATTCCATCCCTCCTGCCAAACAGATGTAGGTACCACAAGGTTCGGCTCTGCCAGCAGGATGGCTACACTCCCCACCCCCCTGCCTTGCACTATGACTTCATCTCCGAAAAACCCCATAGTGACAGCCACTGTGGATATGGTCATGTGACATTATCCTCAGGCACTAATTAAAAACAGAAGTGTGGCCCAAGAAATGCTGACGCTAATTAGCGGAAGGAGCCACAAGTCGTGTGGGATGTTTGGCGGCTTGCGGAAGGAGGCGGCAGCACGTGGTGGGAAGACTGTGGAGCGGTGGCGCAGGTTGGTACGCATTTACCGCTGCGCTCCGATACAAATAATTAAAACACTAATGCCATTCTTAAGGGCCGGGATGAAAAATGAAGCTCAGCCTGGCTGTCGTAATTGGATTACGGACTGAGACAGACACAGACATCACCGGTGAAGCGGAGAGGTGGCTGCTGGGAAGCCTGCGGAGGGTTGAGTCACAGTCAGACCCACCCTCATAGTCAGAATGAGCAGAGCACCACTGGAGGATTATGGGAAGGGCTGTGGGGGGGGGGGGGTGGTGATAGCTGGGAGCTACTGACATCAGCCAGTCCTGCCCCCTGTCTACTGGGTTTTCTGGAAGCTTTTGTTCAGATGGCTGCTCTACGGGGGCCCCTAGGCACAATGCTGAGTTTCCCTTGCAACCCCCCCCCCTCAGTGCCCCCTCGTCGCCACTTCACTGCTGATAAATCCTGGGATCCTGTGCAGACCCAGCAGAGGGCGCCACATTGGCAGCACTGTGCATCGTGACTCTTCAGGGTCATGACCCCGCAGGTCAGTGACATCATCACTAGATGGTAAAAGAAAGTTAGTGGGAAGGGAAGCTGTTAATGCCACTTCCTGGTTGCATGACGAGACGGTCGTCTAACTTACCAGTGGCAGGGTGCTATGGGCTTGCCGCCCACCCTCTGCATCGTATCTCTGCTGCACAGGGTCGATATGGAGATTCTCCCTTCGCTCAAATTCATGAGCATCACTGGCACGTCCCCTCCACCCCCAGCAGATCTATGAGCCCAGACGGTGGTTTATTGAGTCTCACTCCTGTAGCCCCCCCTCCCTCCACCCTTTACAGCAGTAAAAACCACTGAAATAACAGCATCAGTGCCAGTGTGTGGCAAAGCCTCCCGGAGAAAGTGGCTCCTGAGCGCGTTTCGGCACAGACCGCTTCTCGCGCGCCGCTGGTGACTGTACACAATACATCATACATCACCCCCCACCCGTTAGAAGGAGGGCGACAGACCGTACCTCTCCATCTGTGTACGTGTGTGTGCGTGCGAGCGCGAGCGTGTGTGGTTAGCATAACGTTACATCATCCCGCCTGGATGCTGTCTCCTCAGAGGTCTCTCCGGACACACAGGGAAGCTGGATCGGAATTTCTTTTCCACCAGAGCTGGGTAAGAGTGGAAAAACAGAGCAGGAACGGTGTCGTAATTTAAGCTTCCTGGCTGCTGCACTTCGGGAAGCCAGCTCATTGCTTTTCTACTGGCTTCAGGTGGGGAGACTTTCTTCCTCTGCCTTCTGCATTTTTCATATAAAATGTTTAAATCTCGTAATGCGAGCCGTCTCTGGCCCAGCCATAACGGGAGATTTCTGGAGGCTATCTGTGAGGCCATGAGGATATCCTGTGCAAGCATGTCTGGGACGACTACGAAACAAACAAACAAACACAAGCGAGCCCTTGGGGTGACGTCCCAGCAAAGTCACCCAAGTGCCGTTTGTGTTCCTCATGCTTCCCGCCTGCTCTGAAGCTCGTTTTTGCTTCCTGTCCTCCTCTGTTCCTCTTCTTTCCTTTCTTCTTCTCCTCCATCTCTCCCACGCTCAGCCGGCAGACCCAGCTGTGGCATTAATTTCGATTCCGTATCAAAGGAGTGGAGCACAACAGGGAAGCGGATTCTATGAATTTTTACTGATTGATCAATGTCCTGGAGGGGAGGGGGAACTGACTGTGCTGCATGTGACTCCATACCTATATTAACCTTCCCGGGGGCCTGTGGGGGGGTTGGCGGACTTTCTGGCGCTGAGTAATCTCCCTCGGCCTGGAGAGTGTGTCGGGAACAGTGGAGATGTGCCTGTCGTGATGCCGGGGGCTGCTGCTGTGTTGCCATGGTGCCCAGAGCCCCCGAAAGCGGCTGCGGTTCATCCACCAAAACCCCACACTCTGTACTTCTGTGTATTTCATTTCAGTTCCCCACCATGGCTTGCAGTGACGGCCTCCGGCCTTTAGGGGGTGCATTAGTCAACCCCATCAGCTTTGTCAGCCTTGCCTGACTTGTCCCTCCCAGAGAATCCGGGGGTGTTTTCATAATGCTGACCTTAACCATTACAAGCTAAAAAAATGAAACTGTCCCTTGATCATTATAATGCCCTGCAGTGACTGCTTACAAACATGCGTGTCCATTTCCTATGGCTGAATAGTGTGCCAGACAGATGCTGATATGAGAGGTGTGAGTGTGGCGTCAGCCCTTTGCATGGGTTTTAAGACTCACCAAGGCGCTAAGGGTTCAAAAGAGGCCAATCAGTCCGCAGGGGCAAACGTGTGCATTGGCGCGGTAGCGAACGCCTGGGCTAAAGAAACCTGTCAGTCGCAGCTGAGAAGAGCTGGGCAGCACCAGGCCGAAAAGGGTGTTTAGGACCACGGAGGGTTTATCCCCAGCAGGGAAGTGCTGCCGTTTTGGATGTGGGGGATGAAATCTGATCTACGGTAACGGTATGCCAAGGATTTAAGAGAAGGAAATAAAAACGGCAGGGCAGGAAAGAGAGTTGGGCTGGAGATGCCCCACCGGTGGGTGAAAAAGCTGCGACCCACCCAGTCGATTCCACCCTGACATTCGGGGGAAGTTCAAAGAAGTCACGTAAAATAACAAGCTTCCCAGAATTCTACGAAGATGGAGTGGTGCTCACGTTCGTGCTCGCTCCTCTGCGAGCGGCAATTTCAGTGTGGTTCAGTTCTAAGGCTTCGAGGCCTGGGAGTCACTCCTACATGCAGAAACAGTGAAACAGTTTTGGATTCAATCATCTTGTAGCCTCCTGATTCATAACCAGTGAAGTTCTTGTCACCCTTCATTTTTGTTCTACGGTGTGATGTGCCATCGCCTCTCAAAGCTGTCTGCCCCATCTGTGCCGGACCCGTGCAGATTCCTGGGAAGGACCAAAAGCCACCCGAAAGAGGCTTCAGGTACAGAAACCTTTGATCGTTTCCAGATGATCCACCTTTCTCCCAAAATCCCCAGTGCGTCTCCAAATCATGCAAACAAAATGAACGGCCTTGTGACCGTGTGAACAAGAGCATTTTTTTCCATGCTGGGACCCTGGTGTTGCCGGTCTATCAGGCGTACTCTCCGATCTTTCGGGATGCCTCCGGATGACTGCGAGTAAATGAGCCTCTTGGCTGAGGGTTCTGCAGATTTCCCTGCCCGTAGGGGCAGATAGCGACGGCTGGAGTAGCCTGTGAGGCTCCTTAGAGCGAGTGCCATCCTGGGGTACCAGCAGATACCTTCAGGTCAAACACATCTAGGGGATTCTGGGAAGGTGGGGATACCAGTCGGGTCTCTAACTGGCGTATGGGTCTGGTACAGATATCTGGGTTTGAGTCTGGGTGTTACTGGATAAATGAAGTCACAGTCATGCAAGTAGAATGAGGAGTCAGACTAGGGAAAAGACTGTCGGACAGCTGACTCAGTCACCTGACTCGGTCATCTAAGTAGGGATTGTCAACCTGTCCTTGCACGGAAAAATGCATCCAAGGCAAGATTTGTTTGTGTCCATGGCAAAATGTATTGATTTAGGAAAAAAAAAACTATGTAGGCTGTGTTTTTAAATTCCATGTCCGTGGCAAAAATTGCTTTTTGATCAAAACGTCCATCAGAATTTGCCATGGTGTTGACCGCTATTCCTGAGAGACGGCCAGAAAGAGGCACGCCACCTGCTGGTCCATCTCCCAAAGCACGCCCTTTACTTTATGTGGTCTAATGCTTGATGTACTGCAGCACGATTAGGGAGCGTCTCCTCCAGGAGGATTCGGTTCAGTTTAAACTGCAAGGAGATCAGAGGCTGTTTGATCTGCTATCTGTGAAGAAACAAATTGGGGGCTCTCTGGATTAACTCGGTAAGCCAGCTGCTCAGACAAACCCGAAGCCTTCCGGAACCTTCTCTGAAGCACACACACACCTTCTAATTACACTGGGCCCTTCAACACTGCACTATTCCAGCTCTGTAAGATGTTGTGAGGTGGACAGGAGGTGTTCTTCAGCTGGAAGGGGTGTCTGGTCTTTATTATGTTTTATATTTTAGGTAACACCTTCGTGAACAGCCATGCTTTAACTGTGGTAAAAGAAGACAGCAAGTGACTTGGTTTAGGGGCTAATTACATACTCGGGATTTCTGAAAGTAATGGGTTGCTAACTTTACACCCCTTGTTACAACCCTGTATTTACATTTATTGATTTATCTGATACCTTTGCCCAAAGCAGCGTACAACAGAGGGAAAGGGTACAATTTATGCATGCTCCCTGAGGTCTGAACCCACACTCTTCAAAATGCTAGCAATGCTCTACGTATTGAGGTGCATGGCATGGACTAGGAGCTGAAGAGAAGGCCGACAATACCAGGCCTGCGCTGACTGGCAGGTCTCAGATCAGCGTGAGGCAGCATCGGGAGCTTATCTCCCAGCTGGGAGGTCGGGGCTCCTGATGGAAGCCGCTGGCTAATCTACGGCAGGCAGGGAGGGGGCTTCACGTGCCTGACATGCCGGACCCACCCATTGCCCAATTTTATGGAGGAAACCACAAGATGGAATAGCGCTTCCCAGACCTCATCTTATTACCGTCGTCTGGGGAGCGGAGGCTCATCCTCACCCCGGTGCAGTGTCCTCAGAGAGGATGTACACAATGCTTTCATACACTTGGCCACCGGGGGGGGCTGGGCTGAGTTGCACTGCACTGACGGGGAGTGGGGGGAGGGGCGGCTGTTCATAATGCTGGGTCTCTTATGTCAATATGAGGAGATATTTCTCTGCTGTAATCTTCAGTCATGCAGCTGTACAGCCTGACACTCACAGTGTTCTATTAGACAGAGGTTACTGCATATCTGGGTGCAGGTTAGGCCTCAGTGCCTGTGATCGGAAGTTCGGTTTGAATCCCACATTCAGCACAACAGTCACATTCCTGTTAGGCCCTTCATCGAGGCCCTTAACCTCCCAAAAAGATCCAGGGGTGTCGGATATATGGCTGACCCTGTGCTCAGACTTCAAGCTGCACTCTCAACTGTATGTGTGTGTGTGTCTGTCTCGAAGCAATGCATGATGGGATATATGAAAAGGAGCATTCCAATGTTCCTGCGCTCATACTTTTACAAATGGCAAATAAAGCATCTTTTTTTCCATTTCCTTACTGGCTGTTCCAGTTCTGCTGAGTTCTAGAAATTTCTTCCTCAATGATCCTGACTCACCACCTTGATGAAGCTTTCTTGAGTGGCATTGACGGAGCCCGACCCGGGTGGCTTCATCGGCGCTGTGGCGATCCCCCCCCACCCTGCGATTCCGCGGTCGAGCGCCCTCTGTCCCTCACCTGCCAGCTGCGAGCCGCAGATAACATTCGCCCGCGTCCCGTGTCCCCGCACCGAGGACCGTCCGTCATCGGAGGCCACCGCATGGACACATCACACAGGACGATCACAAAAGAGCAGCCAGCCGACACAGAAGGGCGACGAAAGTCCCACACACTACACCTTTGAGGATCGCGCGTAGCCAGCAGCGAGCCTGCAACATCATTTAAAAAAAAAAAAAAACGTCATACACCTTAATCTTCACATTTATATGGGGATAAACTTCACTTTTTATTAACTTTAACACCCTAGTCACTGAAAATTCCATTACCATAACCTACCAAGCAATTAACCTATACTATATATTTTCGAATGTTCTATTAATGCAACACTTAATTGGAAACAATTTACCTTCCTAACTCAATTAACCTTTCTTTATATACACACGTTTCAAATCACTGTTAATTGCCTTTAAAAATTCAAGGTTGAAAACACATGTCACAACCATTAAATATATTTGAAATAAAATTAGCTTTATAATCAAAATATAGATATTTCTATGACTTGTTTAGTGATTGCTTTTATATAGAAAAATTTTTTTTTTGTGCCACTGCAATGGAATTTCTTTTCCCCAGCATCTTGCCATGAATCGGATTAAAATGTGCATTCTGAACAGTTCCTGCATTTAATTACAGCCGCTTTTCTCTACGCCACTAAGGAAATAAAGAAATGCTTTGAATTGGGGGTGAAAGTCTGAGTTCCTGAGATTGACCCTGAAGGAGGTCTGGTTGCAGGAGCTACAGTTACCCAGAAGGCAATGCATAGAAATGCGCTGGCATGATCCTGACCACCCTAGTCATCTGCCGCTCATTCGGCCAAGAATGTCGTCAGAGTGGCACGTGGTGATGACATAAGCCCCGTGAGCTGGGACACGGCGGGAAGCATAAGCTGTTCCTCTGTGATATCATGCTTATTTATACATATACAAACCAAAGGGCAGATAGAGGAAACTCAGTAAGGCCCGCTCTCTCCGGAGTCCCAGGCTGCAGTCCAGCAACATACGCTCTGATATGCTCTTACATAACCCCAGCCTCTACCCGGGGGGCGGCGGGGGGGGTGTCATTTTCATTTGCACGGGGCCACCAATCTCTCACTCGCAGCCGACACTCTGCAGATTGGTGACACGCACCGAAAATAAAGCCGCCATCATGGGTTATGTAGCACAATTACTATGACAACAGCAATAATAACTATAATCATATAATAATATAATAATAAACATTGGTAATAAATGTGTAAGTAAGAGGTGACAAGCTGTGAATCAGTCCTGGGTGTCAAACCCAGCATATCCTGTGCGGGGCCAAGTTTGGCACTTTTGGGGCCCCATTCAAAAATTCCCGCCCTCCACCCCTCCTCCAGATGCTTCAAAAACTAAGCAAATAGCCTCAGAACATCATAGCTAGCTAGCATCTTCTAAATAAGGAGCGTGTTTGTCTCATAGTTAGACTGGTGACCGTTCTGTCACCAGCAGGGGGCTCCCAAGGCACAGGGACCCCATGCAAATGTGTGGTGGTATTTACTGGCGAGCCGGCGCCTTGCTTTTAGAGGGAATCCGGAACGAAGAGGCGTGTAAGCCATGGCGCCAGTGCCTGGCCGGCAGCGCGTGGGAGGCGGCTTTCTCTGGAACGTTCCGCCTCGGGGATAGTCTCCGTCGCCCACCAGGCCGGAGCCCCGTGGGGCGGGCATATGCTGCGCCTGGCGGCGTCTCACAGCAACGCGGCGACCGAGACTCCCGGCGTGTCCATTTGCCACGGAGGGGAGAGACGGGATTAAGTCAGGTGGGCGGTGGGGGGGGGGTTGGAGCAGACGTGCGTGGGTGGGGAGGGATTACCCCCTCTCTAGTGCGCCTCCCGTAACATCTTACACACACACCACCCCCCGGCACACCCCCCTGCTCCATCGTGAACTCGGGACAGTGCAAAGTGAGGTGGGGGATCACAAGGTTAGTCAGTCATGCCGATTCGTGGGCTGAGCGGACGTCATTTGGGGTCCCAGAGGGAACCGGAAGTTGGTGAGTGTGTTGGTGATGGATTCGGGAGGCAGCTGCGGTTTCATTGCCGTCTCTCAGCTGTGGCACCTTTAATGAAAATGTGAAAAGTGATGGTGAGTCATGTGATCATCCCTCGATGTCCTTCCGGACACGGCAGGGATCCCCGATTACACCAAGCAGCACTGATCAGTCTCCCCCTGGATACTTAGCTGAACAAATTAACCAGAAAAAAAACTATATATATATATAAAGTTATTTTTCTTCACTAGGCGTGTCGCTGATGACAGAATTAATAAAGTTTCAGTTCTCCCACCTCCTGTTTTCTGGGGGTGTTGATCTGATATGCTGAAAGTCTTCTAGTTTACAGTGCAAAAATCAATACGGGGACTTACTGGTCAGTTGAACTTTTTACAAATAATTTCCATCCTGTAATATGTTTATGCCACACAAATGTCCTCAAAACATTTCATGAATCAGAAAGGAGCCAAATATAAGTGAAATAGAGCAGGGGCATTCTGAGCTTAGCATCCTACTGATGCCACCATTCACCTCCATTACAGTAGGGCTGCCTTATTCTAGCTGGACTTGTGACTGACCTGTCTGTTCTTTATGAGGCTGTCGGCTCTTTATGCTGCAGTCAGTGTTATGCTCTTATGTTATGCTTTATTCCAAAGCAACGTACAGGTTTATCCTGCTGGATATTTTACCTGAGGTTGAACTGACAACCTGCTGGCTTTGTTTTGTATGGGCTGTGTGTTTTGCTCAAGGGCCCCCAGTTTTATGAATACTCTGCCAGTCCACGGGATTCAACCCCACACCCTTCCGGACATGAGAACAGATTGCAGACCCACTGAGCTGCTCACCGGCCCTCCATGCCCCATCGCTGCCCCTACATCAGTGCCCCCCCTCCCCCCCACTCCATCCTGCCACTGAGGAACACTCACACCAGGTGAGTCTTGGTGAAGTCACAAAGAACAGGCTCTACCATGGTGGAAAATCCCCCAATCGATGACCGGCTCTGTGTTTCCAGTGGAGGGTGCCACAGCGTGTGTGTGGGGGGGGTTGGAGGCCGCTCCAGGGAATCGCACGGTGTAAATTGCACACCTCCATCTAAACATCGACCTCACTTCCCACAACACAGGGACTGAGGCGCCAGGAGCGNNNCCACCCCCCACCTACGCACCTCCCCCACTCCGCGATGGCTTTGCTCGCCGGCCATCCCATCTGTCTTCATTCATTAGGGCAGATACATTTCTTGGGTGTGTAACGCGCTCGTGTCACGCTGTGCTGCACTGTGTAATTAGGCATCGTCTGCAAACCTGGTCCCCCATCCTGCCTTTGGGTTTATGCCGGAGTTTCTGTCATTATTATTTTGGAAGGAAAGATAGTGATCCAAAGGAGAGATGAGATTCCCACACTGGTGAGGGAGCACACCTTTATTAAAATAGCGATTTCCACAGCTCAGGCGCATGGTGTGAGTGACCAAGCGAGCCTTTGTTAAGGATAAGGATATTACCCCAGAGTCTCACCTCTGACAATATCGACCAACACAGGAAAATATCACAGCTTTCCAAAATCCATGCCAAGCAGTCACGCTTCCAGAAGCTGGGCGATCCCGATTTCGTGGAAATCAGTGGACGTCTGCAGACTTCTTCTCCATGACAACAAGCGGCCACAATATATCTGCCGTTATCCTCCAATGGTAATTCACGTGTCCCTTAAATCCGCATTCCGATAGGATGATAGTCATCCGTCCTAAAAACATTTATCCATCTTAAAAACAGCATCAAATATCGTGTCGTCTTTCATGCTGATTGTGGGAGTTTGTTCCATTCCTTTTTTTGTCATTTCTTCACTAATTATCTTAATTAAACATCTTAATTTGCTTCAACAAATAACAGTGTGAAGGGGAGAAAATGTGTTTCATCTCAGAGCCAAAAAGCGTCGCATCTCCAGACAGGACTGCAGCGGCTCGATTAATATTCGCAGCAGATGCGAGCGTGGAGCCTTGCGGACGACTTGGGAATGACGCGTGTTCTTCTGGGGGATGTGGAGTTTTTTACACGCAGGGTTTTACGCTTGTCGGGGGGTAGGGATTGCATGGGGCCTCCTCGACCACACGCTCCTTTACGGGAGAACCAGACTGACTTACTCGAGCACTCCCAGACCAGAGAGACGGATTCTGGAATAACTGACAGCAGACACGCCGAAGAGATGCGAAAGCACAACATATGTGACCTTCAGTCATACCCTTTCTCTCTCTGCCGTCCCAGAGAGAAGCAGATTTCCAGTAAGTGAGAAACATATTTGCGGTCAGGCTCCTGGCATTGCCGGCCGGCACTCCGGCGCCCCCTGGAGGAGAGGCAGATTGCGGCAGCAGGGGGGGCAGCCCGCCAAGCTGATGTCCTCCTCAATGAGTGTCAGTCCTCCTGCCCAACACTAAGAGAGCGGGAACCCCACAACTAACTGATGCTCCAGTTTAGAGGCAACCTTCCCTGATTGGCTACCTCATGATTGTGATCCGTCATTATTGGGCATTCGGGATGATTGTGAAGTCA
>JAODKF010000030.1:22137582-22158729 GCA_026779585.1 Mormyrus proboscirostris | reverse complement strand
TGCACCATTGTCACATTCTCGTGTAACTGGCTGTTCTTAAGGTCCATTTCTATCACCAACAGTTATTTCATTGACTCCTGATGAGGAGGGGGGGGCGCATTTTATTTCATAACATTACATTGAGATCTGCAGGATCGCCCCCAACAGACCTGCCATGTCGAATGCGAGCCTTGCAGATTTATAGCTACGGTTTAATTCTGCTATAAAATTTTGCCATATAAATTGTCAGGATGAATTAATACAATGAATGCATTCACTGGTATACGAGCACATGTTCTGGTTTCGGCCTGCCGGTTGGGGGTCTCTGTTTAAGAGGAATGTCTTTGCTAAACAGCAGAGTTTGGGAGCTGATAATTAAACTTAATGACAGTCACCAGCAGCAGCCAGCAAACTGGCGCAAACATGCTGAGTGCTGTGATACAACGCAGGAACATAATCAGAGCATGCAGTAGCTGTTTTCACTTACAAGGATTTAATCCTTTATCACATTTAAAAAAAAAAAACATTGAATGTTAGGAGCAAAAAAACATCCAAGATCTTTGAAGAATTATCCCCTGTGAATAGAACTTTGATTGTGTCATTTTTCTCTCAGCTATTTAAAAAAATTATGTTATAATACATATAATCCGTTCCTTTACATGTTCAATATCTCACAAATGCAGTGCTATGACAAATTAACGTCCCAAAATCTGGATCACCAGTCCTCACAAAAGGGGTGAAGTGCTTATTTCAGTGTTTGAACTGCCATTTATTTCAGGATTTGGCGAAAGGTTTCGCTGTTTTTTTGGAGATGTGCTCCTTTTCCGTCTCGATGACATATTTTCATCCAGCCGTCCTCTCCCTGGTGACAGTCCCCTGTTCAGGTTACCTCTCCGCAATGCTGCTGTAAGTGGCTTTGTAAAAAAACGCTCACGGATTACTAACCTACTTCCACAAGCTGAACTCTTTTGAGAATAACCCTAAACAATGGCAACCTACTTTTGTTTTTTACTTGAAAAGAAATCAGTTTCTCGAAATGCAGGGCTACGCCTTCATTGATAAGCATCGGCACACGCGTGCAGAGCTATGATAAGCTAATAATTAGCGTCTTGCAAAATTGGGTTAGTTCTTAGCCTTCGGAGCGGGTCTCGCGTGAAAAGGTGGTTTTATGATGTACGGGATTCACTGAACATTCTCAATCGATAGTAGGCTTTGCTCCCTCCATGCCTGCTGTTGCAAAAGGACGCAGAGGTCTACACTCCTCTAACAGTGGACTACCGTGCAATGACCGTGTGAAATGATCAAAGCCACCGTAGAGGTCATCACCAGTTGACACCCCTCCTTAAATGTAACACAGGAAAAACGTAGGGGGCGCTCATGGCAGACAGGGACAATGGAATGACAGGACAGCATATGGGATGTGGAATGGAAGCAGGGGCATGTTCATTTCATTTCAGGATGCAGTCAAAAAGTCAACCCCCTTTACTAGCTGCCACCATTACCGATCTATGCAGTGGGACACTTCACAGACTTCCTGCTCTACTCTGATTGGTTGCTGCCATCAATGAAGGGTTAGACCAAAGGTGTTCCCAAAAAAGCGTCCCACCTCTCCGTGCCCTCTTGGGAACCTATGAGCTTCCCTTGGCCTGCCCCCCCCGCCCCCCCGCCCAGAGACACACCCTCCCCACTATGGCTCCTCTCATTGTTTCCCCCTTGGCTGTTGGTGACCCACCAGTCTCCACCTGTGTCTCATGCTCCTGTCAGGGACCTGATTCACACTAGTGTCACGCAAAGCAGCATGCACTGTAGACATACCAGTCCATTCATCCGTTTGTCCTCTAAGTGCTTCTCCTGGAAAGGGTCACAGGTACACAAAACATTTTCATAATATTATTCTGTCATAAT
This sequence comes from Mormyrus proboscirostris, assembly GCA_026779585.1. NCBI lineage: Eukaryota > Metazoa > Chordata > Actinopteri > Osteoglossiformes > Mormyridae > Mormyrus > Mormyrus proboscirostris. The sequence goes on along the minus strand of JAODKF010000030.1, from coordinate 22,156,845 downwards.
GGACGACACTATATGGTTATGCCGCTATTTTCAAAGCACTTTTTCAATATATGAGAAACCTCTCTTAGATTTTGGCAGTTAAAAGTTCATGAATCAGGTTGATTTATGCTGGAGATGACCCCCACAACTCGCACCAAATCTCACCTAACTGACAATGACTCTTAAATCACACATAACCATTGGAGTCTGCTGTATGTACCTGTCCTGAGAAGTCCTGAAAGTACTCCACTTCTAGAACTTTCCGATGACCTTCGGTTGCAGTGGATAGTGTTAAATTAAATGCTCATCCTTGACTCGGGCTATTTTAGCATCAAAGGCTGCCAGCAGGAAACTGAAAACACATGGCTCATTGACAGCAATGTCCAGGGCAGCGCCACCTTCCAGTCATGCACTGCACTGCAGGAGGTCTCTGGAGGAACGGGAAGTCCACGGAGTAAAAAGACGTTTGTGGTGTAACACGAAGTCTGTGGAGTAACAGGATGTCTGCAGCGTAACAGGAAGTCCGAGGACTAACAGACATCTATGGAGTAACAGGACATCTGTGGATTAACAGGAAGTCCGCGGAGTAACAGGATGTCGGTGGAGTAACAAGAAGTCCATGGAGTAACAGGAAATGAAATAGCTGTAGCCCTGCGAGCCAGACTTCCATGGCGGCTATAAGCCAGACCCCTGTTTACTGTGTACTGCTGTTTAATTGCAGACACACCTGTATTAAAAAGCCATTCACAGGCTTCCCCAAGGAGTTCCCTGTTCTTCACAGGAGCAGCAGTGAGAAACACCTCCCCTGGGCCAGACCATCCCACATCAGTACCGGCAGTGTAATAAGGTGATATGAAGCTCTGGATGACTATTACTGTGCTGCTCTATCTCTCCCCCAGCACAGCATAATGTATTGCCGCTTGTTTATGTTATAGTCTGCCCTTCTAAGAGCTATTGCTTTAGAATACCCTAATTTACTGTTATCCAATACAGTGCGCCCCTCCCCCCCTCCCCCCCAGAAGTAATAAATCTGCAACAAGAAATGCCTCTTGCTCCGCCGGCCCTTATTAGCAAGCTCGTGGTGGCGGCAGCGGCGATACCTCACTGCGCAGGTGAGCCATTTACGCGTGATATGTGTACAAACGTGCCCTAACACGTTCTCATTAGCGCCAAGCGCACTGATCAGCACTAGCGGCCGCTGTGTAAAAAGCAGCGCCCCCCCACCCCCAACACAAGTCCGCTGCTCTTTTTCTGATCTCTAGGGTCTTGGAACCACTGCCCCGAACTTTCCGGTTCATTTTGTTAAGCGCGAACTAACCGCAAATGACAATTAATGCCAACTCAGTCTGTAAGGAGCTAATTATTAATTTGACCTGTTCTGGAGTTTCCTACACCCAGTTAACATAAATGGAATCTATTATGTGACATATTTACCAACAATTTATTATTGTTAATACATACATGTGTATTATATGTGGTTTAATATTAATTAGCGTAATAGGCACTGATACGCCCCCCGCTTTTATCGGTAAATATTACGTGCTTGGTATTCATACTGAGGTAAGTCCCTGCCATTCCTCTGGGAAGAACATTAAAGGAGTCAAACATGACAAAATTCATCCAGAATTTCAGCAATAAGACAGGTCGCTGAGCCAGGCAGCCTTGACGATGTAAACACCACCCTCTCTTTCTTTAATTTAATTTTCTGAAATAAAACAAGTGTTTTGTGCACTGGCAAGGGCAGGCAAAGCTGAGCGCCGCTCGGTCATTATTTCGACACGTCGCAGCCGCCGCCTTCCCGCTTTGATGTCCATCCAGGCGCCTTTTTTAAGGTGGCCTCCTCGCACCCTTTCTGTGACCCTCTCTGGGTTGTTTCTGGCCCAGACCCGCATCGCTGACCGGGAAATTATTTTGGTAAATATGGAGCGAAAGTTTTCCATCTAAGTACCAGGTTGAACAGCAGGTTCAACCCCCAGGTGCTATAATCAGAACTTTTCATAGATTCCATAAAAGTGTCACTGCCATCTCAATCCCACATTTTGTTATCCACTGCGCTACCTGAACACACACGCAGGCACGCGTCTGCCTGCTGCCTTGTTACTCTCGGCTGACTTGCGTGGGCATAGACATTCTGCCGTCCATACCATACCATATGCTCCATTAGAGGGGCCATAACTCATAGAGAGGGGCCAACCTTATCGATAGCCAATGATATGTTAGGAATTGGTGAGTGACAGTGGAGGGAATGCTCTGGGAACCAATCAGCTTTCAGCTGGGGCCAGTGCCCCCATGGCCCCGCCCCCATGCTCTCCACACCATACGGGAAGAGTAGCTAGGAGTTGTTTGGGAGCCATGACGATGAGATTATCGTATTAGAATTGCAACCCACACCTCAGCTGAACCGATGAGACGCGCATGAATGATGAATGAATCCGTGGCAGAGTTTTGTTCTGCCCTCCACTCCTCGACGCACCGCAGAGAATTATTTAAGCATTTCATCGAGGCTGACGGGTCTGTGTGAGCGATATGGTACATCTCCGGCGGCATTCTGTCACGCCGAAGCGTGTGCCCCTCCTGTGCGTGTGCCGGTCAGGCTGGTATCGACTCCGTTGGACTCAGTTTGTAGACAGGGCAAATTTAACCCTTTGGGTACTTTACAATTGATTGTGTGACTTCGATGTGACTATGCAGGGCCTTGTTTGCTGAATTACACCAGGAAATGAGCTCGGCTGTTCCAGTTATTTTTCAGATCTGATTGGCACTCACTGTGCAGCACCTGCAATCCCATCCTGTTTTCTTTCAGATCTGATCAATGCTGAAGGTAGACCATCCTTCCAGTGTGACGTCTTCTCGTCAGTGTCCTGTTCCGTCTGCTTCCAGTCTCATTCCAAATGCCAGTCAGATCCCAATCAGATTTCAGAGGAGGTGGGTCCAAGCAACTAGGGGAGACAGGACCAACCAATCAGATGTCCTGGTCCCGCCTCCTTCAGTCATTGGACCCACCTCATCTACAATCTGATTGGTTATCGCTCTAAACCAATTATTTTTTGTTCTGCCCTTAGAACATTTCTGTGTAAGTAAAACTCCCGCGAGTCCTGGACCATCTTTGAGCATCTTTACAGACACCTCACACTTGCAGACAACAGTGTTTCCTGATATCAGAATTTTGTTTGTTTGAAGGAAAAGCTATTAAACAGAATAAGAAGCAGCCCAGCCATGACAGGGACTCTGCTGCCAGTTTGACCCTTATTAGCCCTGAAGTGGTCTGTAACGAGTGCAGCTTGTCAGGAAGAGGAACCAATCAAGACCTTCACAGCCAATTGAGTGGGAGAGGTACGCCCACCGTAACACAGAAACAGGTGCCGGTGTCTAGCGGGGGCAGACAGGCCTTGCCGTGCTGTTGTGGCACGTCGATATTAAAATATGAAAGCGTGTGCGCTTTAAGAGAAGGTTAATGTCGCAGCAGGCACAGGAGAGGGATAAAAACAAACCGTTGGCCTCTGTCCAAATATTTTATTTGTCATGCTTGCCCTATTTAAGGACTGGTACAGCCAAACTCGTCAATACATTTTGGACCTAATTAGTACATTTTCTTTAGGATAAGGGGATATTTTAGTATGTACAAAGTGCATAATTAATCAGCACAGAAGTTAAATGTGTTCTGGGTGTGAGGTATTAATTGCCTTTGCAAATTAAAAAATCCAAGCGGTTCCCTCTCTGCCGGCCTGCCATGGAAACCATACCTCCAAGCCGGGAACAGAACATGTGCCCCGACGCGGAAAAGCGACTTGATGAACACCTGCTTTGTGCTCTGTGGCCAGGAAAATGACCGGAGGGTTGTTGGGTCTGTGACGGTGGATGACGACTGTGAGGAAATGCAGAGAAGCATGGTGGGGGGAGGGGTGGGATAAAACAGTCAGTGGACAAGGTAAAGTGTCAGAGAAAAGGGATGTTTTTGGTGGTGGGGGCGGGCTGTTCCAGCTATCCTCAGACACACCAAGCTGACCTTCTAATCTCGGCTGATAAGCATCTTGTCTTTTTTTCCGAACCGGAGTATGAATTAGAAGGTGTCTGCTGATAAGGGTCTCCGGTGCTATTTTCCGGTTCTACATTGTAAGCCAGCCTGCCTCTGTCTGTAAAGACGCTGGCCTTTAACCCCTGACCCAGTTTACTGCAGACTGGAACCGGCATGCGCTGTTTTGTAGGCTAATTACTTGCAGTCGCGTTCGCATTAATATTTATACCGGAGTGCGTGGCTTTGCTGCTTTGGAATTCACTAAGAAGGCCGTGCTAATTACACTGCGCTGGGTTTTATGAAGGCGTTTTGGGGCAGCAGGTGGCCTGGCGGTTAAAGCCCACCTGTTTTTGTGGGTAAAACCTCAAGTTTTTAGAAAGAAAAGCATTGGCTGAATAACAACCATCAAGGCTGCCAGAAAACCACAGAGGACAATTAACTAAGAAAAACATACGTTAATGCATGAAAAAAGGAAAGGATATCTTTGTCCGCAGCTATAACGAGCGTTGCAGTGTTTACGGTGCCTCAGTGGATAACACTGGTGTGTGACACTCTTGGAGTTAGGGGTCTGAATCTGTACCACGCACCCAGCAAATCCCTATATGCCTGACATTTGCAGAATGTGACGCTTGGTGGATTTTTTTTAAGGGAATCTCAGGATATTTATTAGTGCTTATGCTGACTGCCGTTTCTTTACTTAATCGCCTATTGAGATTGACTTTGCCTGCTGCTGATCTGGGGCGCCTAGACTTTTAACCTTCTGTTTATAAGTTAATATCCTTAAACTAGCAACCAGCTTAAGTTAACATCCTTTAACAAGCAGGCACAACATAAGAACATCGGACTTGTTTGGGGAGACCTTAACTAATAGCTTAGTTGATAAAATCTTATCTAGCTCAGATTTAATGGAACCCAAGGTTTTAGCTTGCAATACACTAACAGGGAGACTATTCCATACTCTACAGTGTGAAGGAGTGTTTTCTCAAATCCAGTTTAAAATGTTCTCCTGCTAATTTCCACCTATGGCCACGAGATCTTGTATTTGAACTAATATTGAAGTAACTATTTGGGCGAACAGCATTCCGACCTGATACAATCTTATATACCTGAATCATGACCCCCCTTAGTCTGCTTTGCACGAGGCGGAACAGAATCAGCTCAGCTAACCTCTCCTCATAAGACGTGCTTGGTATCTAAGACCAGGAATCATTCTCGTAGCCCCACATTGCACCATTTCCAAGGCAGCAATGTCCTTCTTAAGGTATGGTGACCAAACCTGCACACAATATTCTAGGTAGGGTCTTACCAAGGAATTATATAAATGTAACATCACTTCCCTTGACTTAAACACCACACACCTAGAGATATAACCCAACATTCTGGGGGTTACATGGGACATGGAAGCATCAACATGCACACCGAGGTCTTTCTCATAGTCAGCTACCTTATTTCAATGGAACCCATAAAATATCTGTAGTTTAAGTTAACATCCTTTAACCAGCAGCCTGTTGGTTCTTGCCAGTAGCAGCATAGTGCATGAGAGTAATAAATCCCAATGGAAGCTCAGACTTTCCAGAACATTCTGCTTGTCTTCTAGTTTTGGGCCCCAGTAAGTCATCTGTGTGCAGCTGAGATGGTCATGCACTAGTCTAACTTCGTATTCAGCTGGCGTTCACTCCTTATGCACCCCCCCCCCCATCAAATCATTTATCACTGTGTGTTTGATTTTGGGCGTGTGGGTGGGAACAGGCTTGTGTGTTTATATACACGTGGGTGTAGGTGTGTGTGTCTTTTAATAGGGGTTTGTTGTCAGGGTTCAGAGAGCCACTGAATCTGGATGAACCAGGCTGGCTTTTCGGTGAAATCTGTGCGACAGCAGGCGCCCGTTGGGCTGAGAGAGAACAACGGGGCGGATGCAGCCCAGTGACCCAGAGGCGCCAATGGCCAGCCTCGCCATCTCTAAGGGCTCGGTTTCCACCCCCTGTGAAATTCCCGGGGCCCATCTGTCAGATCCCTGAGCTCGGAAGCTGCTAAGGCCCAGCTGATGCCCCAGCGATGGAGGCGTTGGAGGAAAACAGGATCGAAGATGAGTGTTAATAAGCTGTTAATAAGGTGCGATGGTATCCAGCTTCTCTGCTGTTTGAGGCTCGGCCCGGAGCCTCCTAGAACATCACTCTGCAGCGTCCTAGAACATCAGCCTACAGCCTCCTAGAATATCACCCTGCAGCCTCCTAGAACATCACCATGCAGCCTCCTAGAATATCAGCCTACAGCCTCCTAGAACATCACCCAACAGCCTCCTAGAACATCACCATGCAGCCTCCTAGAACATCACCATGCAGCCTCATAGAACAACAGCCTACAGCCTCCTAGAACATCACCCGGCAGTCTCCTAGAACATCACCATTCAGCCTCATAGAACATCAGCCTACAGCCTCCTAGAATATCATCCTGCAGCCTCCTAGAACATCAGCCTACAGCTTCCTAGAACATCACCCAACAGCCTCCTAGAACATCACCATGCAGCCTCATAGAACATCAGTCTACAGCCTCCACAGGTGGCACCATTCGAAAATCTCATGTTTAAACTTTTGAAAATCCCTAGTTGATAAAAAACTTATGGAGAGAACATCAAGATATACATAAATACCACAAGAACTTACTTCGTTCTTTAATGACGTTAATGGCACAAATTGAGACTTTTACAACATCACATGAAGGCTGGTTGTTTGGAGTGTCAGATTAATAGACCAGGATATTTTGAGAGTTTCCTATGAAAGTAAGACAGAGGTGAAGATGGACAATTTCTACTCCTTTTCTTTTGAACTCAAGTGATTATGTTCCTCCAGGAAGAGAGAGGAGCTACCATCACATCCTATTTCTGGTCCAGTTTATCGTCCTACTAGAGAAAGGACCTGCATCATTTCTCGAGATGTCTTCTGTGGCCTCTTCCTCTTCTACTGACTTGTATCTAGCATATATTTATGTTTTATTTCATCAAATGCGACATACATTTTAAGAAAGCAGGGTCAGCCAGTCCCTGCAGAATTTTGGGGGTTAGGGGTCTTGCTCAGAGGCCTAACTTTAAAACGCACAGATGGAACGTCCGGACAGACCCGTCTCTGCACGAGGAACCCATTAAAGAACTTAAGAGCAGCTCACTAAGGCATCTATTTGAAGATTGATTCCTGGCAACAGGATCAAAACACATGGCTTCTCCTGTAATTACGGCCACAGGCAGGGGGAAAAAAACGGCGGATTTAATATTTAACAGGCCAGCATGTGCAATTCAATAAAAGGGAGATTGAGTCTCGCAGCACTACTTGCAAACTTTTGTTTGCGCCGCGACAGGCCTGTGGAGCAGTGCTCCCATCTGCGGCAGGTGCATTAACACTTCTGCTTAATGTGCGCTCAACGCAGTGGCTGTGACATCATCACACCCTGTGAATGAAGATGCTTTTCAAGTTCTGAAGGTCGGATAACAGCTATTTAGAATTTATGACATCCCATAACCATTACAGAGTTAATGGGTATTTTTTTTTTGTATTTTATTCGGAGAGGGGATGGATATCGTAACAGTTTTACTAATGACATCAGCATATGTTTCCATTTGCATTTTCCCACACTTTCCAGTTCTGCATAAGATTGTGTAAAATTCTGTACCATTCTGTGTACCACATGGGAAGTGGGGGGAGGGGTCTGCTCAGTGGAGTGACCTCTGACCTTGCGTTTTGACCAATAGGTGTGGAGAATGAGATGAACCTCAGATGCTATTGGCCGAGCAGTCACCTGCACTCACCGCAGACCAGAGGCTGGGACAGAGAGGAAAATAATGGCCTTAGGGTCATGGTTGCTTGCCTTTCACGCTGCAGTGAGGGGAGCACACAGATTAATCACCGCATCCTCACACACACACACACACACACACACACACACACAGCCAACATGCGGAGGCAGCGCACACTCCTTACAATTTCACGGATTACCAGATTAACAGTTATCTGATCGAGACCTAGTCTTCATCAGCAGCCAAAACCTCATTCAGCAGCTTAGCTATTATGCTCGGTTAGAGTGATAATCAGAATCAGGTGCACAAAAACAAATGTTTACCAGAAAGTAAAACAAAAAACAGAAACGATTTCCACCTGTATTAAAATAGAAACAGAAAATTGGCCTTAATTACCCAGGTTTGCAGGAAAATAATTCCCAGAAGAAAAGAAATGTTTCATAAACTGTTACAAAATTCTGAATACAAGTAATGTAACATACAAATTAAGAGAATGAGATCTCATCAGAAAAGCCTGAAGCAGCCATTGGACTGAAATTCTTTGCAAGCTCCAAACTCACACCCCCTGAAATCTCAGCGAAGCCAGAGAAGGTCATCATCCAGGGATCTGCTGCACTCGCTCAGTGCGGTAAATGTCAGAGTTCACAAGTCCACCATCAGGATTTACTGACTTATCGCCTTAAGGTAACTGCTGTTCTTCAAGTAAACATCACACCACTGTTCTGCATTCTGAAATGCATTTTCAGTTAAAATACGCCTGAAATTTTATTATGAATAAATGAAAACATGAGTAACACAGTGTGAATGGATGTATTAGGTGGGGCCATTTCCTGCATAATATTACAGAGAATGTGTTTTTTTATTTAGAACAGTGACTTTTTAATCCTTTGTATATCATAATCATTAATATTACTATTCATGCTAATATTATAAGATATGCTCTTTATGAAAAAGCTATTATAAAACATTTCATCAATTTTGCATGACACTCTCTTTGCATATCTGTGTCAAAGTGCTCCCTTTTTTCGTTTTTGGGTCTGTCTGAGGAAGGAGCTCAGATGAGCGGCCACTTTGGGCTGGAGCGTGTCTGCTGGGGGGGCTGAACGCGCGGCCCCTCTGTGTGTACGTGCGTGTGAGTGCAAGCGGGGGCCCATACATTACGGCGGTCGGCAGTGCGGCGGCGTCACCGTGGTGATTTACTGGGGCTGTTTCTGAAGGGGGTATTTCTGTGCTGAGCTACAGAACGCAGCATCCGTCACTGCCAGTGAAACAAGCTTGGTCTGGAAGTTTCTTTTTTTTCTCCTTCCAGAAATGTAGCGTGTCCCAAATAAACCCCAAGTCAAAGATTCGTACTGAGACTCCCACAAAGAGCCATGAATGCAGAGGCTGGACATGCAAAGCCACCAAGAAAATGAAGGTCACAAATACAGAAAACAGACAGAATACCAGCCATGCTTCAGTTACTGTCTCTCAGAGCAATTATTTTTAATCCAAAAAGCCATTGAAGGTTTTTATTGAATGGTATAAGCCACGATCTGTGATGACACTAAAGATAACACTGGTGGTGATTCTGAGGTGAAGAGTGTGGCGTATTCATAAAGATCGAACTTCATGATACCTTGTGAAGTTTTAATATTGTGTTGAAACCACTTTTCTCTGTTAATTTCTCTCCCGGCTCTCAGTTTTAAGGACTTCTGTGCTGCGCTCTGGGAATTCTATCCTCTTTCCAACAATAACTTTTAAAGCTGTGCAGCATTACAGCCATGTGAAACCGCTACACATGGGAGGCTGTACGATGTGGCTGTGCGATGTGGCTGTGCGATGTGGTTGTACAGGGTGGCTGTGCGATGTGGCTGTGCGATGTGGCTGTGCGATGTGGCTGTACGATGTGGCTGTGCGATGTGGCTGTACGATGTGGCTGTACGATGTGGCTGTGCGATGTGGCTGTGTGATGTGGCTGTGCGATGTCGGCGTACGTTGCCACTGTACAGGGTGGCTGCACAATGTGGCTGTGTGATTCCGTCGTACGATGCCGCTGTATTGGGGAGCTGTCCTGTGCCGTTCTCTGTTCATTGCCTGGTAAATCTCCGTTAAGTACTTTGAGGCTCCTGTCTTATGAAGGGCACTATATAAAAGCGAGCAGAATAGATTCAGCTGCAAACACAACCCTGGGGAGACTAAATAGCCTTTAACTGGCAGGAGGGGAAAATGTAATGCGGGAATGGCAGTGTAATGAGAAAGTGACGTCTGAGTCCGGATGCGGGGGGTAACGTGTGACTCAGTAGGTCAGGCTGCAGTACCTGTGATCCCACGGTCAAAGAGTGATTTTTTACTGATGGACCCCCTGATTCCTGAAAAGTTTATGTCATTTTGGAGCAAATAAGTAAAATGTTATAGAAAATGAAGAGGAGTGACATGGACCAGAGGGAAGCTCGGTACAGAAAGGAGTAGGAAATGTCACCATCCATGGTTCTGGACAAAACAGTGAGGAGAGTCACTGGACAAAAGTGAGACCGGCTGCTGTCCATAGTGCTGGAACTAATGCGGGGTCTTGTGTGCCCCAAGGGACAGACTGTTATCCATGGTGCTGGAAGGAGTATCAGGCTTTGTTCTCCGAGGTGCATAAGCGAGACAGGCTGCCGTCCGTGGTCCTGGAACGAGGGCGGCCCTTTGCTCTGCACAGTGCCGGGCATTTGTGAGACAGGCTGCTGTCCCTGGTCCTGGAAGGAGACTTGGGTTTCAGTCTCCATGAGAGACAGACGGTCATCCATGGAGTGGGAGTGAATGGAGCTTGTGTCTCTCTATGGTACTGGAGTGAGTCAGGTGCTCTGCCGACTGGCAGCCACACAAGGTACAAGGCAGGCAGGCTGCCGTACGGCACACCGCTGAGGCAGCTATGAGTCCTGGGGGGGGGGCAAATCAGCACCCTCCTCACCGCCCAGTACTGTGTCTGAGGGATGACACGCTGTCTTTTACATGCTGATGCTGCCTCCACTTTATGGGATTGTTGCATGCTGTGTGTTTTGTTTACCTGCTTTGTTAAGCACATTGAAACCCTGGAAAGTCAGATAGGCAATAAAAACAAACCAGTGAACAAACCAGGTGTCCAAAAAATGAAACATCTTCTGGTGATGTTTCTGCATGTATGGAAGAAAAATGCCAGAGCTGTGTGTTTTCTATAGTCATTATTAAATGTAAGAGTATGAGGACTGAACGTGACAATTACAGCGAGCTGTTTATTCCATTATTGCTCTGAGGAATCCAGGTGGTGTCTGGACAAGCAGTTTGGCAGCATGTTAGATGTAGTTAAAGCAGGGTAATACACCTTTACCCTGGGATTTTTACTCAAGGATTTTTACACTCAGTTGGTGTTCTGTTTGGAGTAGCTATTTATTTTGCGTCACGTTTGGCCAGGATGGAAATTGTACAGAATGGTAAAGTGTACAATGCCACATCTCATCCTCTACAAACTCCTGCCTTTGCAACATGCATAATTAGATTTTAATTATTTCTTCAGTCACTCTGCGTTATCGTTTTTTCATCCTGCATCTCTGGACTGAAACTCTTTCCAGGAGCACAGGGGAATTTTGATCCAGGCCGAACGAAAGCGGAGGCGGGGCCCAATGAAAGCGGGGTTGGGGGCCAAGCGAAAGCGGGAGCAGGGGCCAAACAAAAGCGGGGGTGGGGACAGCAGCTTGTGTTGGTCATGTGACAATGGCACAGCGAGAAAAAAAAAGTTCCATATGATTCTGTATTTATACTCCGAATGTATCTCAGCACAGGTGCGTCCTTTGAAAATAAGGGCGACGTTCGCTGCTAAATAAAGAACAAAGCTCTGCAGGTTATAAAAAAGGGATAAAAATAATTGACGGCCGCAATAATGGCAGATGACCCCCATTTCCTTTCACAGCCAGCATGTAGGTCTTCACATTGCTGCTCTGTCCTTGTATAAATTATTATTTCTTATTTTCCTAGAATAACGCACTGTTTGTCATAGCATATGTGGCTGACAGTTTGCACATCGTCACTTTAACCGGGTTTATACAGCCGGATCTGAGTAATAGAGGTTAGAAGCCCTCTGAAGATGCAATAACCACCGCCGGGATTTAAAGCCGGATGCCTTTGGCTGGTCCTCACGCCAGCCACGATCTGAAACACCAAGGCTCTCGTTCACCTCATTTGTGACCCTGGGCTGGGATGCGACGAAGAACACGGGCTTGCCGGTGTTTTTGATGGGACAGATTAAAGTCGCTTTTGTTCCCGATGACGGGGGGGAGACAGTGGGTTATTTACATCTCAAGGCCGGACTCCTGGCTCTAGAAGACAATGTGTCAAACTCGCCACGGTGCGAGGCGGCCTGTGGTGACGGGCTGGCAAGCATGACGCGTGATGGGAGCGGGTGCCGCGGCGAGTAGAGTGCCGCTGTACTGTCAATACCACGGTGGAAGGCTCAGACTGGCTGTGAGGGGGACAGTTAGCCTAATGGACTGTCAGCAAGATGAAAGTGCTTGCAAAGCATTCTGGGATACTCCGCGGTCCTACAGTTGCTGGGTTACGAAGAACTGTACCTTGCAACTCTTAATCAACACTGATGGATTAAACATCTCCCTGCTGTCATACTGCACATCAGCATAACGCCACCCGAAGGCCACCTGTAGTACTGTTTGACTGGCGGTAGCACAGAGGTAATAACATCACAATGTTTTATCTGATTTAGCCATTTCCTTCCCACTCAGTTTCCTGGCACTAATCATCAACATGATCATTTGAGTCAATAATAATAAAAAAAACAGGATTACTTTGTTAATTAAAGTAAATAGTCTTGTAATTCCGCTAACTGCAATGAGTATTTTACAAAGGTCAATGAGAACACGTCTCCTCTGGTCGCCAGAAGTTTTGATTAAAGAAGCCCATTAATAATCCTGAATCAGTTTCAGTCATTTGGGTGCCAGAACTACAGCAGACTGAGTTATTGCCATAGGGTTGAATAAACCATCATTTTTCTATTGTAAACTTATATTATAGGACTTCCCTGTCTGAGGTCCTGTATCCTTCATCACTAAAGCCTGAGAGTCACCTTACCAGCTGGCTCCCTTTTCTAGAACTTTCACTATAAACAATCTGTCTATAATCTATAACTTTACACAAACTATTATACGAAATGCTCCATATTGAAAGAGTTTTTCCATTTTTATTCTTCTGAATCACTAAAGAGCAACGAAAATAAACAAAGCTAACCTCTTCATGTCCTCCAGTGCGGTGTGTTTGGATGTTTGCTCTTGTTCTTCTTGAGTTCGCCTTTTCACGCGACGTCTCCTGTCTCTCAGCAGACAGCGGCTCAGTCTCATCATATTTTTTTTTTTTGAATAACCTGTGATTTATTCCCGGCTTTTTCGAGAGAGGGGCCCCCTTTTATCATTTCGGCCCAGACACGCCCCGCGAAATTCCGCAGACATATTCGGAGTGAAGAGTAAAACACAAGAGGCCCTCCGACTGGAGGCCGCCACCCCCTGAGCTCGCTGAATGTTTAATAACCAATGTAAGCGGAATTTTATCCTTTACTGACGAGAGAGGGCCTAATGGCACAAAGTGAGGGTTTATTCCAAACAGACTGGCCATCTTTGGTTGAAACTGGTCCCAGAGTTGAACAATCTGTGCCCTTAGAGCCATGCTAGCGTTAAATGAGTCATTGTGATAGACTCTTTCTCTGGGGTCTTGGTACGCCTGAAGGATTTGGTCTTCATTTGAGATTAAGCAAATGCAGTGCCTTGTCCAGGCGCCCTTTCAGCTGGGGAATCAATCTCACTGCCTCCAGCTGAACTTGCTCTTATGTGGCGAAATCCTTTTCTGCGGTATGGTGACCGGAGGGTGACGTAGTTATTCCGCGTGAGGTCGCACCGATGCGTCCTAGAGACTCCGCATGCCTTCCCCGGACGGGCAAATCCCTCCTCTGAAGGGCTGTTATCTCGGAAAGCCACACCCGGTACCTGCTGCCCACGTTCCCCATCCCGTGTCCCGGCATTCCATTTTCCCAGTGTCTGTACGTGTCCTTGTTTCACTGGGATCTTCCTGTGAGCCTCTCACCCGCCTCGTCCCTCTCACTTCTCCTCTTGCATTCACGTACTGTACAGTCATGTGTAAATCTCACCAGCTTATTAACTTTCTCAGAATGTTTGCCACTTAACATAACTGGAGTGATGTGTGATTGCAGCCCAAGCCCTGACCGCATCAACCTTACGTGAGGCTCCTCGTCCCGCATGATGCCGTGGATTAACGCAACTTGCACAGCCAAGTCACAGAACCTTCAGCCATGTTCACAGGACATCCAGGACCAGCCTTTGGCATGGAGCATGAAATGCCCTTTGAAAGTCATAAATAAATGTTGTGCTGCACTTTCCTACTAACAAGGGTTCTCAAGCAGCGTAATTCATACAGAGAATGTGACCTTATCATTAGCCAACGATATGTTTTGAATTGGTGAGAGACAGTGGAGTGGGCACTATGGGGGCCAGTCAGCTTTCAGATACAGCCAGTTCTCCTGTGGGCCCGCCCTTGTAAATGTCCATTTTCAAGAACACCGATATGCATAAGATAACAGGGAGGGAGCATCTTATCAGAGAGCATTCCGTCTCTCTACATACTTTCAACCAGCGCTTCAGAACCCAGTTTGCGACAGACAAGATGGGACCCTGTCAGCTGATTCCGCTGTGCTCGGTGCTCGAGGATAAACAACAAACAATACGTTGGTAATTAGGCGAGATCTGCTTTCCTTAAATCCATCACATTCCTAAATCTACAAATGCTGGCACGACTTTCTTGCAGTGGCATTTTTCTACGGGCAATCTGCTACTTCGCCGTGAATCAAGCCTCCAGAACTCCAACTGTAAAACATCTATTGCTGACTGATCAGTAATTGGCAGGATCAGCTACATCCCTTTAGTATAAAAAGGTCATTTTCCTGTCTGTGGGTACCGGTCCCATCTCTAATGGTTTCCGTCGTAAAATAACTAGCTTTGGTCTCCTTTGAAACTGCTGGGGAAATACCGACAAACCCCCCCCCCCCCCCCCAGTGATGCTTTTAAGATCTGTCGAAGCCAGTAGTCAATTAGCTCTGGATATACTGATATCACAGAAGGGGGGTGGCGATCTGCCGCATTGTTTTCCTCCTCTTCAGGGCCAGACGCTCTCCTCATTCATTTATTTTCCCTCTGCCGATTCCCAGCATCACACCTTTTGTTTAGTCACCCAGGCGACTCCCCTGTTTAATGAGCTTTTTATTTTTACAGCAGCGGAGAGAAAGCTTCTAATCAAACGGTCCACTTGAAGCGTGACGCTTTGACCCCTGAAAATCCCACGTTGTCATTGGCTGCTATTTCTGGTACCCCGGGGGTAAAAAAAGAAAGGGGGGCGGGGTCGGCCATTTGAAACTGGCAGGGAAGGGGGTGCAGGGGGGGGGATGTAATTAAATGGTGACACAAAGACGCACATCATTTAAGAACCTTACAGAACGAAACCTTTTCATAAACAGCCAAGTGCATTCCTGCGTGAAATTAAGAAGTATTCCTCCTGGTAAATATTTATTTTATATCCAGAATTAGCATGCAAAGTGTAATTAAAAATAAGCAACTTTCGTGCAATCTGTGAAATGGCGTGCTCCGATTAGGCCGCCGTAAAGCGCAGTCTTTAATTAGTAATCCCCGATGTAACACATCTGAGGTAATGTATCGAAATGAGATCCGTTACTGTGATGGAGGCAGAAAGCGCTGCTCTGACGTCCTGGGCACTCCGTTATTGTAGCGCCCCTGTCTTGCCTCATTCTGCTACATTCTGGAACCTTCTGTTTGAACGGTGGGAGCGGTACCAAAGACGGACATTGATCAGCACTCCTCAAGGCCGACGTTCGTATCGAAAGAATGGGACCGGCTTCCTACTCGTTTCGCTGTCTGAAGATGAGTGACGTCCCATCAGTTATCATATATCTACACAAATGTTTAACTCAGATCCTAAAGACTTTAGCCGATCCTTCAAAGTGAACGAGACTATAAATAAAAAGTGTGGGGCGTTTCTGCCAGGAGAACGTGCGCAAGGTGGCCTTGGCTGCAAGGTATCAGGCATACTGTATCTAGCACTTAGGGACTTTGGGACTTTGGACGGCCATCTTTACTGGCGGAAGGGGGGCGCGTGGTTGCAGGAGAGGCTGCTGATGGCCCCGAGTCCCAGGTAGCTATTTTTTTGGACGTCCGATGAACAGGATGGCAGAAAACAGGTCTGGTTTAATTGCACTAATGAACCTTTGGCGCCTGCTCTGATTCCGTCTCCCATAACCCACATGTCCCCGCACCGCCCCACCTGAAGCTCCATGTTCTCTTGTCGGAGGCTTGGCTGAAGCTGACCTCTCATTCCTCTGGGGCCGCTGGAAAGCCGGCACGCAGTACATTAAAGACGGGTGCTCCACGGACCGCGAATGAAGCTGCGGGGAAGGGTGTTAGATTTAAGCTCACTGTGCGTCCTTGGTGTGTGGAAAGAATGGGTGGAAGGGTGATAGGGTGCACATGTAGGGCACATATAGAAGGTTCCGGAAGGTTCCAGGTGCAAAACCCACAAGGGGCCCCGCCGATGCGCTCTTCAGATATTTTATTGGTCAGTAATCTGTCAACTTCGTTTTTATTTTTAGTACTTTATGCGGCACATAACATGTGCAGTGGAACAGTGTGCCCGGGCGCACGTGAGTGTGAGTGTGTGTCTGTGTGTGTGTGTATGTGGATTAGGTTTAAATTACATTGTGGGGACCAAATGTGATCAGCACCTGTTATTTAGAAGTTGTGCAGGCCATTTTTCAGGTGCCCACAAAGATCTGTGAATGTGATCAGAAAAAAAAAATTAAAATGAGTTTTTTATTTTCTTTGGTTAGTTATGGTTAAGGTTATGGCTGGGGAGGGGTCAAGGCTGTCATGATGTGATTGGAGTTTTCCCTACAGAAATGAATGGGGAGTCTCTACAAAGATTTAATTACTAACCTGTGTGTGTATGTCTGTGTGTGTGTATTTGTGTGTGTCTGTGTGCACGTGTGTATTTACTGGGCCTGTGTGGACCCAGCATTGCTGTTAGTATTGTCGTCACTTCATCAGGTGGTTGTAATTAGCTGAGAAGGACAGGCCACATTGCCTGTCACCTCCAATGACGTCCCCATACCTCTGGCCTGCCCCCCCGACACATGCCACAGCTACTCTGAACACAGCAGGAAGTTTTCGTGTTTTTATGGGCCACAGTGGAGCCCCGGCCTGATGGGTGGAGGAGGGCAAGTCCGTGATGTACATGCTGTGCAGGAAGGGGCTGAAATCGGGGAGGAGTCCCCGTGGGGTCACACAGATGGTTCCTTTGTTTATGTGCAAAGTACGTTAATATGTTTACTCAGCGGCTTCTCTAACGAGGCACCAAATGAGCGTCTGACTGATAAATGAGCTACGAGATTAAAACCCCGAATCTCACCTTCACTCGCTCTATCGGAGTCTGTGTTCTGGCCGATCCTGATCCGCTCCAGGCGCAGTCGGTTATGTGGGCCTTTCCAACATCACCATGGAAACCACAGAGCCCCGAACCATGGAACTACGACCCCGGGGGGTGGGGTTTGCAGGTTGCGGACCTTTTCCCAGTTCCAGCCTTTGAAACTGCCTTGTTATCATGCGACGTCCATCACTGGTGGGTCTCTGGTGAAGAACCCCGTCCATAACAGAGCCGCGAGGACAGATGGCGCTCTGAAATCGGCCCACTGCTCTCTTCCCCCACCCCACCCAAGGGTCAAAATGACACAACCGCCCCGGACAGGAGAGACATCAGTCCAGACGCGGCGCATCCTAGACATCAGGGGCATGGGTACATCTGGCAGCCAATCACTACCAAGGCCGACTGTCAGGATGTCAGAAAAGTGCAGCGGCCTCCGTCCAGAAGGAGGAGATTAGGGTCTCAGACAAAATGTCACGGCGAGAAAGCACGGGCCCGTAGCCGAGAGATAAGACTCCTTTGTCTCCGCCGAACGGGCTGCAGACACGAGGGTGAGCCATTCTCCAGGATGACTCGGCAGAATGGGACAATGGGGGAAGTGTGCTGCTTCCCGCTTCCGGAACAACACAGCAGCCTCCGGGCGACCTCGTCTACCTCCAGCTCTCAGCCAATGGGAGGAGAGCGGCGCTGGGCGATGCCTACATGCAGTGAACTAATTAGTCACATTCCTGCACATTCCTCAGAGTTTAGGGTGTCAGCGGCAGTAAAGTTCTCGTTATCTTACTTTTAGGTAATTACCAGGCTTGACATCCTGTGCAGTCAGTAGTCGGGTAAACAGGTAGCTGGGGCTGAGGCTGGGGGGGGGACGGGACGGGACTGGGGGGTACCCACCAAAAGCATCCAGGATTGGGGTTTCTCCGGGTCTGTTTGTGTTTATGCTAACAGGCACGTCTTATCTTAAGAGCGAAGTCTGTGTGACACGCATTCCCATTAATTAATGTGAACGAGCACCGCGTGCAAACGCTTAAAAATTACCCACTGAAGTGGCTTGTGTTCTGAATATGTATCCTGTATGCTAATCAATTATGACGGTAACTAAAGGTGACCTTAATCAGATAAATGAGGCATGAAGCGGCTTATCCGTCAGATAAAGCTCACTATGGGTAGCTTAGTGCCATTTTGCTTCTTCTAAGTGTGTAAATTGTATTTGTAACACATCCGTTGATTTGGTGATTAGCAGATTTGATTATACTGGTTATTTTAATGGAAATTAAGTGTAGGACTGGGGGTAACAGGGGGCTCGTTATGGAGAGTCAGAACACGCCGGGACCCTCTGGGTACAAGGAAACACCGAGTCACCTTTCAGTCCAGGGTCCAGGGGTTCCGCTGGGGGGTTAATGAAGATGGCAGCAAGCTTCCCCAAGCCCACTGTCTCCAAAGTGCGGGGAAGAGGATGGGCGGGGGGGTGTATCTCCCTTGAGGCAGAACGTGTCGCGGAACCCATCGGCGGTGACATTGACAGGGCTGCTGTTTATTTTAAAAAAAAGAGTTTGGACAGGCTTGTCGTCAAACGCAGGCCGGCGTTATCACATGCTGATTGGTTGTTTATCTCGCCTCTTATTCATGCCATTGTAAATAAGGCATGCTAATCAGGGCTCACCACTCAGCCAGCCTGGGGGGGCCCCGGCCCTGTGGTGCCCACGGCGCAGCGGCGCAGAAAATTGTCAATCACGGGTTTATTTGGATTGGGCAGGGGGGGTTAAAAAGGGGGAAGGAGTGGGAGGGAAATGAGGTGTTTCGTGATGAAGACACCTGTGTTCATACCCTCTAACTGCTCTCGCTGCCCCCTGCTGGCCATTTACCCCCTGGCATGATGACACTGTGTTCATACCCCCTAACTGCTCTCGCTGCCCCCTGCTGGCCATGTACCCCCTGGCATGATGACACTGTGTTCATACCCCCTAACTGCTCTCGCTGCCCC
>JAODKF010000030.1:22114402-22133677 GCA_026779585.1 Mormyrus proboscirostris | reverse complement strand
GGGGGGGCGAGCTTGGGATGCCGTTTTATCTGAGTCGCGCCGAGAGTCTCCACAATGTCAGCACACCTCCAGCATGGTCTCTTGACAAGCCAGGAAGCCTTTCATTCTCAGTGCCGACACCGAGCGATAAAACAGCCGATGTTTGCTCCGCTCCCAAGCTGTGCGCTACTGGCATGGATGAGTACCGTCGCCCACCAGCAGGGGGTGCAGCTAAATGTCATGTTAATGGAAATTAAATGGTGGGCCGCATGCAAGTGTAAGTTCTATAAAATCAGTTTTCGCATTATGTTAGGTCGCTTTGATGTCGGCCCCTGTAGGACCATGACAAGTCAAGATGACATAATTGCTAGTCAGAATATATTATGCAGGATATTTCAATGAGAAAGAACTGGATATAAAAGCAAAAAAAAATGTTTTGTATATGGCTTTACAGGTAAATAAGTTGAACAATATTTATATGCATTCTGATAGAGCTGATGTACCCAAACAAAACAGAAGTGTGGGTCAGACAGAGACATTCACATGACTGTATTTATTGATTAATTTCAGTTTAAAATGTCCAATTAAATAGCTTGTTGAAGTATCTCCGCGGTGTTTATTGAGCTATAAATAAAGGTTTTAGGGCTAAATGATGACTTCTAAGGTACATAAACTCATTGCCCCTCCAGTCTCTGAAACCGATGTGATTTGTACCTGCATGTGGCACTTATGCGTTCACAGTGACTTACATTGGAGGCTGTATCATTAGGAATACTCTGCTCTGATCCTTTCTCTCTGTGTGGTATTAGACGCTCTTCCATGCGACATGAAGGACATGCTGTAGAAATATGAACTTAACATTTAATTACTCATGTTTAAAAAGAAAATGAGCCCCTCTTTCCCCGCCATGCTTTGCGGGAACCTTCCACTGTTACGGCCCCCTGTTGTGTTTTTAAATCATCGCTAGCTTTTTTGATGGAATTAGGTAACAGACAACACGGAATAAATAACTTGCCTGAATATTTATTTTAATGACTGTCAATTAGCTTTATGACGTTGCCTTTTTAATCGTGAGATGCAAAGTATTTTTACACTGTGTAGGAGGATAAAGTCAGCCTCTTAAAAAGTGTTGGGTCTGATTCACGAGCCAATTATTAAGCACCAAAAACACCTCGCAGGTTTGATAGTTATTTGGCTTGTTTTTCTGACCGAAATGCTCTTTGATGATGTAAAGGGGCCAAAGTGTGGCTATTTTCAAATTGACTGTATCCGTACAGCAACAAAGACCTGATCGATATCAAACACCGTAGCTCACCCTTACTCATTTTATTACCTAAAGGGGAAAAAGCAGAAAACAAACCAGCAATTTGAAATTAGTTATTTTTAATGCAGCTTGGAATAATGAAACTAGTTATTTTACTTAGACAATCAGTTTTATTTTCACTTCCCTGATTTCCTCCTTGACGGGAACAGAGAGTGTTTCACATAACATGAAGAAAGACAAGGTTTCACTTACTTGCCAGCTGCCACTCTATTTGTCGGTACTGCGTTATGCTAGACAGTGATTGGACGATATGTAGTAGTCCCGCCCACTTTGGACATAGAACCATAATTTTTTCAATAACAGTTTAAGGCAGTATATAACTATATTAAGAAAACTCCAAAGGAGTATAATTTGACTTTGCATGACATAAGTCATAATACAAATATTATAATACCTATTACAACTATGCCGTATATTTAAAATTCTCATTATTTCTAGCAGGACTAAGTGTAGTACTATTTATACACTGTGTTTGAGTAGTGCTCCATTATATATAGCAAAAGCACCTAGGAAAACATACCAAAGTGATAAATATTCTTTTTGATGGGTGGAAAAATATGAGCACACCTTCAAACAGGCAACTCAGCTCAAAGGTTTCCTCACAGTAACACGAGGAGGCTGCTATGGGGCACCATTCCTCATACTCATATAAAAATCAGTATTTTTAAAAATTTTCCCTCCCCAGGAGATGGAGGGGTGGTGGTCCCCCGGCCACCGGGGCGAGAGGAGCGGGGAGCTGAGTGCATTTCATGGCCGCCGGAAAGGCTCAGCACCGGCGCAATCTTTCATCAACGCTAACGGCGCGACGCGGCGCGGCCCACGCGCACAGGCCCGACGGCGGCCGCATGCACTCCCCGTTTTGATATATGATTCCCGACGCGCTGCTTGGGAATTCTGACAGGGCGTATCACTTCACAAGAAAGCGCTGTTTTGCAGAGGGAAAGAGAGAGAGAGAGAGAGAGAGCGATGGGGAGAGAGAGAGAGAGGGGGACAGGGAGGTGGTACTGACGGCCTTATGTTTATGGAGGAATCTGTCTGAGAAGTTCAATGTTTCCCACAATGTAGTCTAATTATCTCGGACTATCTCATGCCGCTGTGGGCCAAGGAGTGACGGATACAAGCTAATAGGTGTCTGGGAAGCCTGCAGTAATTCATATGTTATCTGCACTCCTCTATTCACTTTAAATTGCTCCAAGGCTTAAAGGGCTTAGTTAGTTCTCTCACCTGGGATTTGGGCAGAGTCTGATCTATTTATTGTACGATTTTGACTCAAAGTTTCACAAGAAGCCGGCTAATTAAACCACCACCCCCCCCCCCCACGCCCACCCGCCCCCTCCCCACTGTCGTTCTTCCTTTTTTTTTATTGCCCGTGTTCCTTTGTGATGAAAATAACACCCAGACATTTGCAGAATTACCCTCTTTTTTGTGCTGATACTGTCGTTGTGGGAGGTGAGCTCTGGTTGGCCAACAGCACAGTTGGATAGTGGGGAGGAAAAAAAAACATGTATCAAGGCTGTCAAGTATGGTAAGCTGGTGGGCTGGTGTTTGACACATTAAACACCCAAGAGATGACACTAATGAACTCTGATTACACCAGTATACAGGAGCCAGTCCAAGCATTCCTTATTCCTCTTGTTCTGTTTCGCTCAAGCAACAACAAATCTTCCACGAAACTCAACCTTAAATTTTACAAAATTTGCAGAATCAACATCATTAATGCGTACATCCATCCATCCTCCAACTGTTTATCCTAGATGGTGCTCGTGGGGTCCATTAATATGTACAGTATTTAATTAATTTTGCAACCGGCGTGGACATCTGTCAGGGTCGCAGACAGGCTAAAGGGGAGGTGCATGAAGGTGCCCACTAGAGGAAATGCTCTCACCCAGAAAATCCACCGGCAGTCAGAAAGATCGATAAATACCGTGCACATCAGAGGGCCTTAATTGGACGTGATGTTATGATCGGCTGTGAACAGCGTAATACATATATAAGTGTTTTTCTTGTATGAACTCTGAGGTTTGAAAGTCTTCTGCTTCTATCAAAGTTTCAGGAGAGCAGATTAAACTGTTTTGCGGATATGCAGACCCCATATGAGCATTTCTACTCATGTCTCGCTGAGGAGACTCAGCCACGATGATTAATTCCCCTCATAAGGCTACTCAGTGTCTATCGTTTGCTGAGCTACAACCCCCCGACCTTAGCTACTGCCACGGCATGCCTCAGGATGGGAAAGGAGGCAGCCGGAACCGCCATGTGCGAGGGTCTGCCCGTCCCGATTAACCTGCTGACTGCTTAATGGTCCTCTGGAAACCCCAGGCAAACAGCCGGCACCTGTTTGAGTGATAAAATCCCCAAGTACTGTATGAAGGTAAATACAACCTGAACAAGCGGCCAGGGAACTTTCCAGGGGCTTCTGGGGCAACCTATGTCTGATCTGCCCCTCCAATGTCGCAGTCCGACAGCCTGCTGGAAGTGTTTGCCTTCAGTTTGTTTACCTGGTGACATTGAAATGATGCCCATGAGCTTAAAGGGGACTCAGCTGGTTATAACACTGGGCAGCTTTTCAACACTGTCCAATCAGTGCCTGATTTTAATTAACCCAAAGAGAGCCAACACAATAACACTGTGCAGTGTTAACGCAACTCAACACTGTCCAATCACTGCCTGGTTTAACCCAATGAGAGGGCCAAATCAACCCCATCCCCCATCCTCCTAAACACAAGTTACTACCCCAAGATTGGTACGGACATGTCACTACCATCCCAACATATTAACACTGTGCGGTGTTAATGCTGTACAATGTCCATCTCTGCTAAAAATGTGCTTCTTTGTACGAGGACATTGTTGTTTTGTCTTGAAACCTCCGCTGATGTGAGAATCCATGATAGATGGTGTTTACAACCACAGGCCAATCACTGCCCGATTTAGCTGAATGCCTTATACTAAATGGTTGGTACCAGACTGTGATTGGCTGCCCTGCTGTAAGCCTCCCCCCTCAGTGCCCTTTCTCTCATCACTAGTCCCATGTTCATCAGTAAAACTCCAGCTAGTTTCAGCTTCAGTGGATCCTTGCCATTTAAAAAAAAACGCACATGGAAGAATGGAAGAAACCATTTTACCCTACGGGAGGGGGGGTCATGGCTTACGTTACCTCCATCATCAATCTTTTAATGGGGTCCTAAAGAAAACGTTGACTCTCAATGTCACCAGCTCAGTCAGTGTCACCATCAGCAGTGGAGAGGGACGCCCCCAACCCTTCCTCGGGCTCTCTGCCTTCACCAGAGTGATTAATTAGGTTTATCTCAATTAAACACTCAAAGACAACAAATGGCAGTTGCTATAATGAATAAAACAGCACGGAAAAAGGATTTGATCCCCTTGAAAACAAGTGGTGTCGTATAAATGAATTTTATGGTCTTTAATCTGGATCTTTTTGTTCGGAAATTTAAACACCTTTGTGCAGATGTTTGCAAAAAATGCCCATGAAAAAGGCTGCTTGTGCAGGTGTTGGATTGGCCCTTGAGTTAATGAACTGCGCTGTGGCTCTGTGATCACAGTGGAGGTTTAACGTTGGAGGGGTTTGCTCGAGCCGGGCTGTGAGGCAGGAGGCGCTGTGGGGGAAGAGAGCAAGTGGGTGGAGTCACTCAGAGCAGGACCCAGGGATGCTCTGATTGTGCAAATCACTGCTAAGTTTGACATCTGCGCGCACAACAAAGCTGCTGCAGGAATGGGGCTGATTTAGCCGTGAGTTACCAACATCCCCTCGGCAGAGGCAAAAACAGCCTCTGTGGGAGTGCAAGCAGAATTTCACACCTGTTGCTTGGGGCACGTAGAGAGACACCCTTCAAATCCTCGACCTGCCCACCAACGTCTATCAATCCCTGAAAAATGACCCTGAGTGTCATCCGGTAATTTATATATGCAGCGCCGCCGCCACCGCACAGCTAAATCAGTATAAATTATGCACAGATTTATTGTTATTTATTGTTTTATGTTTTGGTTCTTTAACCTCGGAATGTGGGACAGGTAAAAACTGCTCAAGGTGTTCCCAGCTGCTCGTTAGCTAGCCGTTAAAGATGGGAGCTGTCAGGTTAAGCCTAACTATAGTGAATCCTGGTGAGAAAATCCTCCATCCATCACTTTCCGGAGCCCCAGCCTCCTGCCTGCCCTCTCGCTGAACACGTCTGGCCCCTCCGTGCTGGTCGGCTCCTCCCACGCACAAACCATGTGACATCCCCAGGACCTTACAGCCTCTTTCTGTTACCAAGGTCTTAGTGGCCCCTGGGTGTCCTTCTGAGCACTTCTGGGATATCTCCACCTGTTCGCCATGGCAAATGTGCCGTAGAAACCATTAACGACCCACCACCAGAGTACCACCTGGGAGTCCCTTCGCGCTGCTGCATTTTTAAAAATGACAATCTGAATGTGATTGTATCAGCAAGCCTTGGTACCAGAATCACATTGAAGGATTTTAGAAAGTTTTTTAAATATTCCCAGAGTGTGGGGCTAGCATACTGGATAGTGCTGTGGCCTCACAGCTAAAGCATCAGGGGTTTACGTTCTGCCCTGGTGTGTAACTTATGTCTTTAATATACATTACATTATCTTAGCAGGCGCTTTTATCCAAAGCAACATGCAACTGAGAAAGCAGGGTCAGCCAGTCCCTGGAGCAATGAGGATTAAGGGCTGTGATCACCAACCCTGAGATTTGAACCAACGACCTTGTGATCACAGGTACAGCATGCTAACCTGTCCAGTCACGCATCGCCCTCACACCCTGGCTCAGATTTCTTCTGGATGTTATATTTTACTCCAGTGACATAATGGTACCCAGTTTAAGTAATATATGGTAACTAAAGTGATTGTACTGTGTAATTGTTTTTGAGTGTGCGTGCTCCCCACGATGGCGGACGAAAGGCCGCGGTTATGGAGCGCATTTGTTTTCCCGACATCAGCAGCGTCTCTGCTCTGCTCTCGGCTGAAAATGTGTCTTTTATCCAGCATCTATTATGCACCGAATGTCTTTGCAGTCACTTCTAAATCACTACGGCGTCTCAGACCCTGCGAAGCATGACTCTTTCAGTGCTGAGACACACCGGAGGGAAATCTCCACAGTACATTAAGAGCGCAATCCTATTTTCTTGAAAAAAGGACATAATTTTGGAATAATAAGAAGATACGACCGGTTTACAAACAGTGGAATCTGCGCATCACTACAGAATTCAGGGTACCTGTATGAATATGTTATTACACAATACTTGTTATAAAAATGCATAAATTAAAAAAGTAAAAATATGGAATACGATGGTGGCATTAAAAGTACTGCTACAAAATAAGTGAATGACAAAATCAAGAAGTTTTAGGATTTTTTTAACTTTCGACAACACAAGACGACACAATCCTGCAAAATAATATCACAACTTCTTGTTTTTTTCAAAGGCTTTAGTTTGACTGGTCCATGAGAGCTCCGTCAAATGAGCGAATCAGATATGAGGCTTCTGCAGATGCAGGCAGAAGAAGCTCAACTTGGATAACCAAGTGAGATGCAATGTGGGGCAGCACTGGCTCATGCAGCGTGGCATCCACATCGCGGCACCACGTGTCGACAGTCTTCGAGTTCTACCAGAATCATGCTTACTTAACTGAAAAAAACTATAATGAATCCATAAAACACATTCAATCTGTAAGTACTCAGTCCCACAACAAAAGCAACTATCAAAATATTATTCAAAAAGCAGGTCTCAGTGTATCACCCGAATTATCTTTACGGCAGTCAGTCAATGTTCTTTCCCTGTGAGATGCTGAAATTCTAATATTAAGTAAAATCCCAACTCCCACACTCGCATACCGGCAACCCTGAGACACTTTAGGTACGTATCAATTATCCAGAGGAACAGTGTGTTCCCATTTCCAAACATCGGCTGCCTGTCTAACGAAGCACTTGCCAGTCTAACCGAGAGCCAGATATTTGTAACGAAGGTGCAGGGGCCCTCACCCCCTGCTCACTCTCCTTAACAGGACATTATTGAACCAAGCCGGAGAATGTTGTGGTGTCCGTCGGAGTCAAATTTACTTGTTTGGATTATTTAGATCTTTTTGACATCGCTCCCTGAACTCCTGAGTGGATTCTTTGCGCTTTTCCTGGGAAATAGACTATGGAGAAGGGGGGGGTTTGCGCTCCATCATGCCAATCTCCCTGGAAAGCCAGGCCAATTCTAGGATTTTTTAGAAGGGGGGCATAAAAGGGGCCATGATCCATATAGAGGGGCCAACCTTATCATTAGCCAATGACATGTTTTGAATCAGTTGAATGACAGGGGCGGGGTCACTACAAGACCCAATCAGCTTTCAGCTGCCCCTGCGGCCCAGCACCTATGTTTAAATATACATGCCCCAAATATTGCTTCTCCTTGCCTCCCATGGAGTCATTTGCTCTGGCTCCTCCCCATTATTGTTGGTATGTTGTTAAGCCTCGGAGCCAGCTGGCCACTCTACTGATTCACATCCCTGGCAGTGGCGCAAAATCAGCTGGATGACTACTGTAGCATGCACCAGTGAATCTGTCACGGCCACCAGGGGGCGCCGGAGTCAGATACTCAAATTAACTTAAACCTCGGCATCCCCTGATCAGCCAGGCCATGGCATCAAAAGTGAGACCCAGAACTAGAGAATCCACACTGTAGTGGGGGCTCAGAAATTGCTTCTATCTTCTGGCATGTTCCCACATGCTCTTCTGTTGCTGTGGAGAGAGCTCCTCCAGATTCTCCGTTCTCATGTCTCTGTCACACTCGCTCGTGCCTCCAGGTCGATGACTTCCAGACGGTGAGGTCCTCTCCGACGGCGGGGTGACGCGCCCTTCCCATCCACATCACAGGGATTGCTGCGGGAGAGCAGAGGTAGACCAGACGCACGCGACGTGAAGAATCATCACCAGCTTTGTGTTCACGGCTGGCCATTTCAGGGATAACAGTGGGAGCCGGGGGTGATGGTGGGACAACAGAAGACCAGCAGGCTTAGCCTGAAAAAAGCTGCCCTTTCAGCACTGGGGGGTAAAAACCGCACGTGTAACTCTGTGCTGACGATCTGTGTCCAAGACAGCAGGAGGTTCTGGTCTGGATTTACTGCCAGAAAGCGAAAGCACACACAGCCCATATAAACAGACAGCAGGAGTGGGGAACAGGTGGGGCGAATTACAGGGAAGGGGGACGGTCACCTGACTAACCCCCCAGAGATGGCTGACAACCCTCCCCCCCCACCAGACTCATGTAAACACACCATCTGTCCTCAGTTGCCTTTTCTTATGTTTTCTTACATATCGATTGGCGCTCTATGGACAGGGAATACGCATAAAGTAAAAAACGCAAGACCGAAGTGGAAGGTCAGAATGTTGACTGGGATCCACCCTGATCTCCGAAAAAGCCCCGAAGCCCCACGAGGAACATTACGCAGCCGCATTTGCCCGCTGTGATCCTCCGTATCGTCCTTCTTTGAAATGCTGAGGGTATAATGTACTCACACCTCAAAAGGGAGGGGGGGATTCTGTCCACAATAGATCTCACTCATAAAAATACATATTTATTGTTTATGGGGGGAGTGAAAAACAAAAGATTGCCGTAAGCTCCTTAACGTAATGAATATGGGAGAGCTTTTGTTGTTTTGATTTTATCACGCTTCATCAATAATGGAGAAGGGTAAAAATAACTGATGTTCTGTCTATGGAGATGGAGATCATTCTGGTAGCACACACACACACTCCAGTGTGATGCTAATGACTCCATTTTGTTTCTCTTTGTGTGTGTGTGTGTGTGTGTGTGCGCAGTGAGCCTGCGGTGTCAGTCATGCACAGTATCCTCTCACCACCCCCCCTTTGCTGCTCCCACCGCTCGGTCCCATAAGCGCCGGACTCGGTCACAGAACCGGAATTCAGTCCTCGGTCTTCCAGTGCTCATGGCTGACACGCCTCCGCCAGCACACACGGGATATGAAACAATGCTGACTTCATCAAAAATTAATAAATTTTCTAATCTAAAACTGTCTGCTAATGACACCGGCCATGACCCAATTAACATCGTGCCCTACAATTCTATTGCTTTTGTCTACTTATACCAAGGATTAAGTGTGATATACTGTTTAGCTTCAGCATTTGCTTTAAGACAGGATGAGCTTTTCACCGTTTTCATTCTATTTGTGAAGCCCATTTTAAAAAGCCTTCAGTTTGAGTAAAAGTTGATGTAAAAGAGAAACAGTCTCCATATTGCCCTGCAGATTATATATATTCCGCACGGCCCCTTGTCAGAATTCGCCTCGCTGAAATCGCAGGCGCTCCCTGTTCAGCGGGAGACTCGTCGGTTAAGATTTAGACATAAACTCCAATTTGGTCTTGAGAGCAATTACAGTGCTTTCTAATGGCAAAACAAATGGTGAAGGAAGGTTAATGGGAAGGGAATTAAAAGCGAGATTGCTCTGATTAGTCGATCATATGGCAGCACGGCACAGCGCTGATGGGGACTGGGGCTGTGTGTGCGTATGCAGAGCCGGCGATCGGGGTCTACAGCTTGGGATAGATCAAAGCAAGCATGAGGAGGGTCGCAGTGGGACCACCCTGCTCCCTTTGAAGACATTGGGAAGGGAAGGAGGGGGGGTCACGTCCAGGCAAACAGGCTGTCGGTGGCTTAGGGGCATCGGGGAGACCAAGTGGGAGGCAGGCCCATTCAAACAGGCCGGAGATGGGAAGGCAGCCCAAAGGAGGTGCCAAGTTGTTCATCCTGTTGCAGGGACGTAGAGATCCGTAGGAACAAAACAAAGCCTGCTTTTTAATTAAGGGCTGACGGGCTTCACGGAATCCCCGTGATACCACGAGGGAACACGAGCACAGACAGATGTCCTGCCCACCACATCAACCATGGGCTTAAATTCATGTTTTCTTATACATCGATAAATGATAATATAGGGCTTCGAAATTTTTAGATTTCAGATGTTGAAATACTAGGGGGTACTTTGCACCTATGTTTTTCCTCAAGAGCTGTAAACTATCATCACACACAAACATATTATATAATATTATATATCATATATACAATTATGTGGGCGGCGGTGCCTTTTTGGTTTGAATCTGAATTGCTGCTGATTTTTTTTTTTGATGGATCCTGAACGTTTTAGACGCCAACAGACCCCCGCTGACCCGCGAGACGGGTAAGGCGGGGGGCCAGCGAAGACACCGCCTGTTTGCCGCGCGGTAATAAACTGGATGACCCATGAGTCACAGTTCCACTAAGGCGCTGAGTGGCAAGTCCTGCCATAGTGCACGCCTCATGCCCATCGTGCTTTCTGATTGGACATACAGACTGCTCCCCCCCAGCTGGGTAGCAGGAAGGGGAGCAGTTTTTTTTAAACAGGTGCAGGCTCTTGGTTGGCGGAAAAACCGGACCTGCAAATCTGGCTGGGGGACATACGATCCAGCCAACCTCTGTTACCTTATCCTGTCCCTTAACCCCCCATCCCCCAGCCCTCCAGCCACACACACGCACATCATCGACCGCCACTGTCCTTCGCTATCTCTCTCTTTTCCTTCTTATCTGCATTTCAGCTCAGTCTGTTTATTTCAGAACTGGCAAAACGCGATGGCGACAGCGAGAAGAGTGCCATTCCGAGAAAAGTACAGGAAGAATGAGACAAACTTTAGTTAGAAAACAGTCCTGTCATTATATGCTCCCACAGTCCATTCCTGCTTATCGGCTAAATCACAATGCTGCGTGTCGGTGCTCTGTTTGGTGGGCGTGCTCTCTGCCTTTATTCCTGCATCACCACGGAAAATGTAATTACAAAGATGCAGATTTATGCAGAGACACATCAGGAACGGTTTTGTTTTGAGAGGACGGGACCGTTAAACAGGCATCAATAGCTTAGACGCCACCTCAGTGAGAGAGTGTGGGACTGAAAATGCCGGCCTGGGTATGAAAGCCTCAGCTTGAGTCTGTGGACCAACTCTGGAGAAAAATGTTCCTGAACCTGAATAACTAATAAAAATATAGTTTTACCAGAAAGGAAACCAGGACCATCGATATACTGCATGAATATTAATAACATCTTTATAGTATATTGACACGATGTTAAGAATAACCTTTAATGGCTGAAATCCCTCACCAGGTGACACCAGGACTACGGGAAGTGGTCAACCAGGCATGAGATTCCCCGGAAAGCCACCCTGAACACGGCACTGCAGATGGACACGTTTACAGATCCAGAACCATCCCTCAGTGACATATCGGCCTGCGACCCCTCCAGCAACGAGGTACGAAATACGGGGAGTATCTGTCATGCAAACCGAGCCCGGCTGTGCTATTTCCATGACCCGTCTCCTGCCATGTCCTGTGGAGAGTGCCGGCGTGCAACCGCTCAGCTATTTACGGCCATATCGACACGGTAAGTACACAGGGCACAGCTCTGCAGCAGCGCCAGAGGCTTGGCTGCTAATTAATGTGCAAAGCCATGCTCGTTTTTAATGAAACTCGGACCGAAACAGCGATAAAATGCTGCCAGTAAGCAGAGAGGGACTCTCTACTGTCCTGAAGGCTCCAGCAGGAAATGAGATGGGAAAACACGCACGGCCGACACGGAGCACAAACACACACATTGCCACGCAGTCTCCAATGTGCCTGACCCTCAGATGTGACTGGGGGCTTCTACACCGCCAAACTCACACTGCCATCCACAATTAGTGTTAGAATCACACCTTAATTTCCATCAACACCAAGTTTACCTGTTCACCTTTACTGATACTAAGACCATGTGCTTCCTATCAAAGCACATCATCAGTATTTATAGTATAAAAAACTCTTCTATGATATCATTTCATATTAATAATGGAGGCCTTTGTCCTTTGCTTAAAATGTGATTATGCTGCATTATATAATATCAAATAAGTCAGGGTTCGCTTGATGCATTGTGTCAATGCCTTTTGTTGCTGTATGGCGTGGTATTGTCAAGTTTGTGATTTATGACATAACGAGGTATTATACTGTAAGGGCTAATTGCATCGCTGCATGGCCTCCTACCCTGCCTGCCATGCACCATTGCTGCTCTGTAAATGCAGGTTCGTAAAAATCGAGATCAGTACAGCAGCCACTCGTCAAAATCAGACCTGGTGGGGGCGTCATCCATGCACACTCCCCAGGTGCTGAAGTTCCCCTCCCCCGCATCTTCACCCACCCTGCAGCGCTTCTGATGTGTTACTACGGTAACCCGCGCCACCCATGCAGCCCAGGAAACTCTGGGTTTCTGGCTGTGACGAGAGGTGACCGCTCCCGGTTTCTCCCCCTTCCGCACTCCTCCCAGGTCCCCCCCCCCCATCACAACATGGGTGGGACAGTAGTTATTCATCCATTTAGGGCTTATTTACCTTGTTCATTACGAGGGCTGAAAATGTCAACGAGGACGCAGGGCATTGGAGTGCTGCCTTGTTTGCGAATTCGCAAATGTAAAAGCGAGGTTAGGCCACTGCTTAAGAATAAGATCCACTTTTTTTTATCTCCTCCTGGCCTTTGGTGAGTTACAGTGAGAGCTGACATTTGAGAAGGCGTGAGAAAGGTTAACACCGACTGGAAAGAGGCTCTCTTCTGTCTCTCTGACAATTAAAGCAGGAGAGAGCGTTCTGCTAGCAGCCACAATACGAGCTTCCCTCTTCCTGGCGTCATGTTAATAGGCCTCTTCTTCCTCTTCCTCGATTGTTAATAAATGATCAGAGAGGCAGGTTCCTGGTGGCAGTAAGGAGGAACACTGGTGGAAGGTGGATGAAACCCGGACGTGGAGTGTGGCAGAGATCCCTAGGGACCCCCTTTTGAGTCAGCGGCAGAGTCTTCTCGTTAGTGGTGTGTCGAGGTTTAAGCATCTCCGAAATCTGCCTCCCCTGCCTTGAAATATCAAAGGCAGACCGGGTGTAAACATGGCATACAAATCAGCTCAGGTGCTAATCAAAAATGCAGGAAATGATCACAGAGACGTTCACCTGGCTGCATTTCTATCTCATCGTTTTTTTTAATCATCACTTTATCATTTTTTTTTATAGTTTTATAAGGTCCCACTTTGGCGATTCCTCCAAACTCATGGCTCTGCCTTAGAATTCAATACATGTAACTGTAGGCATTCCATCCCTCCATCCATCCATCCATCCATCCATCCATCCCTCCATCCATCCATCCCTCCATCCATCCCTCCATCCATCCATCCATCCCTCCATCCCTCCATCCATCCATCCCTCCATCCATCCATCCATCCATCCATCCATCCACACAGGCAGCACAGGGGACACACGGCAGGGCTATACTGTGGACGGAACGCCAATCCATATCTATGTTATATTCATGAAGACTTTTCTGTCACCCGAAGCAGCTCTTTGTTATAATCTAGTTCGTTTCCACACCCTGCACCCACATCCTGTCCCTCTCCCAGCTCCCAAATGCCACTTCCTCTCGCATCTCAGCGGGAAAATATTACTGACAGCCTGACATCTGCTGCTGCGTCTCTCGCCGCTGAGACACGTGCGGGAATCGGGCGATTCGGAGCCTTCGCTACGGCCCTCAAACCTGCGTGGCCAGCGCCGGAGGGGATACCCATACTTCACAAGGGATTACCCGTCTCACAAGAGTGGGCATTAAGCCCCAGTACAGGAAATGAGTGGAGAGCTCTTACTTCCTTCACTTTGCCCCATCGCTATCCGTCTACTAACTGAGTGAATCGGCTAGTTTATACTACTGTCCAATTACTGTGCGCTTTCCCTTAAAACTCCCCCGGAAAGTCGGGATTAGAAGAGCGGCAAGGATAATAACTCAGACAGTGGCTGCAAAAAAAAAAAAACTTCATCAAAGCAAGAAGCAAACTCACAGATTAATCAAAGCACAAAACTGCTGAACTGAGGTGTCAAGAAACCATCATAAATAAAAACAGAGAGGTGTGAGTACTCAGGTCAAGTCAGGAGGGTGAAATGTAATTACTGAGAAAATCTTATGCGTTGTCTTTCTGATGTTGTTTCTCCTGTAATGATTGCGGGTGAGTATCTTCATCGTGTTGGAGAAACCAACCTTTAATCCAGTATCTTTATCTACTGTGGTGCTTAATCAAAGTATCTTCATTAAAAAATAAAAAAACAAGAGTTTCATCCATGCTCCAGGGATTTTTCTGAGTGGAAATGTTTCTCCCTAAAAAGTGAAAACATGGCCACCATTTGCTGAGCGGCGTCCATCTTGGCTAAAGCTCATCGCTGCTTGTGATCTGTTTATAGCAAAAAACATCAGTGTACTTTTATGATGAAGCAGATTAAAAACTGATGAGCATTAATTATGCAGAACCCCTTATGTTCAGACTTCCTTCCCACAATAAACAATAAAATGTGGCGCCCGTATTTATTATTGATTATGTTTTTCGTACAGCATTTCTCAGTAAGGTTTCTAGTAATTTCTAGGTGTGGTATATTATCCATCTAAATACATGGCTCTTATCCAGGACTGAGGGAAACCATGAAATGAAAACTGCTGTATCACAGGAAAAACATGCAAAGTCCACCTAAACAAGTGCTGTCAAAGGTATTGAAATTGTCGATCATTTTTATACACTATCATGTATAAAACGGATTCTCTCTCATGATATCGACTGTATAGCCTGCACTTCTTTTTGCTCTGACTGCCAAGGCGCTTAGCCTCCCAATGCACATGCCTCCGCCTGAGTGCAGTCTCACACGCGAGGTGTCACCAAAATGACTAGTTCAGAGGTGTCAAGGCTTCATCGATAGATGGATATGTTCGGCCACACTGGCGTCTGAAAATACTTGCTGTGCCAAATGACGATGGCAAATCACTGGATGTATGCAAGTTGGGTATAATACTGACTAAGTGGTGAAACATGGTTGGAGCAGAGAGTCAGATAAACATTTCCACGTTAAGACAACGTTCAGCAGTTATTTTATCTGTGGGTTGTGTTCCACTTTATACAATCTTGTGAGGTTGTGCTGAATAGTGTTATTTGGATACAACGTTTTACACTTAGAAGTGTTCATGCTTTGAGACAGAAGATAAAGAAGACATATAAAAGTAATGTACATCTGTTCTATTACGCATTGTAATAATGATATAAAGTAGCATCTAATTTTTAATAGTGTTTATGTAGTTACTGCATGTGAATATCTGGACCTCGCTGGTGGGAAAAGACACCGACTAGATTTAGTTGGGCTCACCACAACACGTGGCTCGTGCTCTGGAACCAGCCTTGGGGAGGGGTGCTGGGCGGGGGTGCGTCTACTTATAGCCCCCCAGTTCGGGGCCAGTGTGTTGGAGTTTACTCCAGTGGACGAGAGGGTCACCTCCCTTTGACTTGAAGTGAGAGGAAGGGCTCTGACTGTTGTCTGTGTGCATGTGCCGAGCACCAGTCCAGAGTATCCAGTCTACTAGGAGACCTTGGAGGGGGCACTGGGAGGACTGGGGGACTTTAACACCCATGTGGTTAATGACAGGGAAACCTGGAAAGGTATTATTGGGAGGAATGCCCTGCCCGACCGGAATCTGAGCCGTGATCATTTATTGGACTTCTGTCCTAACCACAGGTTGTCCATAACGAACACTGTGTTCAAACTAAAGGTGTTTATAAGTGAACCTGGCATCAGAGAACACCCTAGGCCAGATTGGTTTGGTAATTGTATCATCGGCTCTGCGTCCGCATGTTTCGGGCACTCGGGTGAAGGGAGGCGCTGAGCTGTCGAGTGATCAACACCTGCTGGTGAGTTGGATCCAATGGCAGGGGGAGATGCTGGATGGACCTGGTAAACCCAAACATATAGTGAGATTGTGCTGGAAGCGACTGGCAGAGGCCCCTGTCTGGAAGACCTTCAACCTCTGGCAGAACTTCTCTTCTCTCCCGAGGGAGTCAGGGGACGTTGAGCCTGAATAGGCCACGGTCCGCAACACCATTGCTGCAGCAGTCCCCGAACCCGGTGGTGGACGCCATCAGTAAAGGGAGCTGTCAGGCTGAAGAAGGAGGCCTTCTGAACTTGGTTGGCTTGTGGGATTCCTGAGGTACCAGCAGGCTAAGCAGGAAGCGGGTTTGGCAGTTGCTGAATCAAAAACTGGGAGGAATTTGGTGAAGCTATGGAGAAGGACCTTCGGTCAGATGTGTTACTATGGCAAACCATCAGGTGACTTGGGGAGGGGTGGGGGCATGGCTTTACCCATGCTGGGGATGGAGAACTATTGACCTCAACTCAGGATATAGTCAGGTGGTGGAAAGAATACTTTGAGGATCTCCTGAAACTCACTGATATGCCTTCCTTAGAGGAAGTAGAGCTGGAGGATTCGGGGGGGGCACTTCTCTAGGCCAAAGGTCACTGAAGTAGTCAAAAAACCGAGGTGGGTGTTGGGCTGCCCTTTTTCACTTATTCTGTTCATATTTTTATGAACAGAATTTCTAGGCGTAGCCAAGGGGGAGAGGGGGTCTGGTTCAGGGGCCTTTGCTTTTTGTGGCGTCATCAGTCAGTGACCTGCAGTATGAACTGGGGCAGTTTGCAGCCGAGTGTGAGGCTGTCTGAGGTCATGGTTCTCGACCGGAAAAGGGTGGATTGCCCACTCCAGGTGGGGGATGAACTGCTGACCCAAGCGGAGAAGTTTAAGTACCTCGGGGTCTCGATATTGAGTGAGGGGAGAAGGAGGCGGATTACTGCCAACGCTGTACCGTTCTGTCATGGAGAAGAGGGATCTGAGCTGGACGGCGAAGCTCTCAATTTACCACTCGATCTACGTCCTCCCCTCTCCTATGGTCATGAGCTCTGTGTAGTGACCGAAAGAATGAGGTTGCGGGTACAAGCAGCAGAAGTGAGTTTCCTCTGCAGGGTGTCTAGACTCAGCCTTAGAGAGGGTGAGAAACTCATTCAGTAGGAGCTCAAAGTAGAGCCGCTGCTCCTCAGGTGAGGTGGTTCAAGCATCTATCTAGAGATCCTCCTGTACAGCTCCCTGGGGAGGTGTTTCGGGCATGTCCAACTGGGAGGAGACCCCGAGGGAGACCCCAGGCACACTGGCCTGGGAATGCCTTGCTATTCCCCTGGAGGAGCTGGCGGAGGTCTGTCTATTTTGAGATAAAGTGACAAAGAGTTTACAAAGAGTTTTCACTCCAAACAAAATTACAGTTGAAATAGATTTTTAATTGAGTTACATTAAACCCTTAGTTTAGTATCGAAAATGGTATTGGATACTTTTCACAGTATCGTATCGAAGCTTAAAATTTTGGAATTGCGACAACATTACCACAGACACGCACAGAGAGAGGAAAAGCAATCAAACATGCAAACCAAGAGGTGTCAGATCTCTATACTTGCCTCCAGACGTTATATTAAACAGAACGCAGTAGATGGTGTTTTAAATCACATTCTAAGAAGGAGACATCTGTTTTAATATCTGCTTTAAAGCACTTTGAGAAAGTTTAGATATGATTTGAGTAGAAATGATAACTATCCAGACTTTGCTGTAGCCTTCTATTACAGCTGAGTAAAGATGTGGTCAGCCTAAGTGTGATATGTATTCATTACAGACCCATTGCATCTGCATCAGTTTTTAAGGTGCTTGTTGGTGTATTTGATTCTGTCCCCATAAACCACGATGTTCTTTATCATAAAACATCAATAATTATCATCTTAGCCTTCGTTGTCAATGTGATGGATAGCACTGCACACTGCACTGATTTTTTTTTTCTTACACATTGGAAGTATTGCGATAATTGCATCTCATTATGGCGCCATAAGTAACAAGTGTTCTCCTTTACATCAGCGATTTTGTTAAAAGCCGTAGGTGTTAATTCCACCTAAGATTAATTAGTAATCAGGCCAGTCGTGACGAGAAGCGGCACACTTGCGGCATTGCAGGGAGCTGATTTTTCCCCGGAGAGGCTATTTGAGCTCAACACCTCCGAAATGAAAGCCCTTCCGCACTGATCGATGGCCTGCGTTTCGTCAGGGGACAGTTTCCTGAAGCACCGAACCCAGCGTCGATAAAACGGAGCCTCCCTTTCTCTCTGACCCCCAGCCTCATTGTGGGCACCTGGATCGAGCTTCTGCCCCTCCGTAGAATCGGCACACCAATCAGGATGGCCACCAGCCACTTTGAGAACAGTCTCTCTCCCTCCGCAAGGAGTAGCACTCCAGTGGCTTAAAGGCACAGTAGACTTCAGTGGGCAGAGACACTGCCATCTGTCCTATTTCAGCCATTTCTCCTATTTATTTTTAATAATTTCAAATTTTTATATTTCATATCAGTTGCTCCTCTAAAGTAGACGACTAACTACAAAACAATGCTCAGTAACACTTTACTTAAGGCCATGTTTTTAAAAATGTATAAACACGTTCGTAGCAAATAACGCATTCATAAAGCAATATAAAGACGACTATAAATATTGTAAATATTTATCAAAAGGCATAACACATTATAGCCATTTATTATGCATTATGAATGCCTCCTTGGATTGCCACCTTATCGTGGTGGAGGGGTTTGCGTGCTTCAGTGACCATGGGGGCTGTGTTGTCGGGGGCAATAACCCCTGGTAGGGTCTCCCAAGGCAAAAAGGTCCCAGGGGAGGGACCAGACAAAGAGTAATCCAAAAGAATCCTATGACAACTATGAATAGCAAAGTCTCGTTTCCCTCTCCCGGACTAGGGTCACCGGGGCCACAGCCTGGAGCCAGACCTGGGGGAGGGACCCATTGGCGAGCGCCTGGTGGCCGGGCCTTGGCCCGTGGGGCCCGGCCGGGCATAGCACGAAAGAGGCACGCGGGACTGCCCCCAGGTGGGCCCACCACCCGCAGGGGGAATGTCAGGGGTTCAGTGCTTTGTGGATCGGGTGGCGGCTAAGGGAGGCCCTGGCGGTCCGATCCCCGGCTGACAAAACTGGCTTTCGGGACATGGAATGTCACCCCTCTGGTGGGGAAGGAGCCTGAGCTTGTGC
>JAODKF010000030.1:21988893-22000680 GCA_026779585.1 Mormyrus proboscirostris | reverse complement strand
CCGAGTCTCTGAGGAATGTTTCAAGCACCTTGCTGAATCTATGCCATGAAGAATTAAGGCAGTTCTGAAGGCAAAAGAAGTCCAACCTGATAGCAAGGTGTACCTAATAAAGTGGCCAGTGAGTGTCTGATATATAGTCTAAGCAAGTTGAGATACATCAGCATCAATACGTGGGCCTAAGCTCTTCACGAGCAGAGGACTCATTTGGACTAATACTCCAACCATGTAATTTCTAGATAAGAAAAATCTAATCATAAAATGTATATACATGGTGCACTGTTAAGTTTTCTGTTCCCTGCAGATAAAATCTACACTACCAGCACAGCAATATCGATTTGTAAGTTGTAAAATTTTGAATCTCGAAACCTTTAAATGGTTTCCTTATTCCTCCTGTTAACCATATGTTGTGTCTTGAGGACTGTAGATGTACGTGCCTCAGTATATTGTATGCTTTTGTATTATGTGCAAATTAGGGAGTATAATTTGACTGATCTATAAATTCGCTATATGGAGGAATTTTTTTTTTTAATTTAACTCTTGGACCTTTAGCATGTGTGAGCAGAAAGCTTGCAGTAAAAATACTGTTTAACTTGGTGTGACAGAGCTTAGCAAATCAGCGATGAGGAGCTGCGAGGTATGAGAATGGAGGAAGGGAGGGAAGCGAGCAGGCGATCTGGGCCAGTCTCCCATCAAAGCCTTCACATCCTCCCGGTTGCCAGTTTACTCCAGCCCCAGGCTTCAGGGCCCCTTGTGGCTGCACAACAGAACTTCAAAGACAGCCCCTACCGACATGCATGGATGTACAGTGATCACTTAGCGATCAATGACATTCTGTGATAAACAAGTCATGAACATGCTGGTTGAGCTTGGACACAGAGAGGGGCAAAATTAACCACCCTAGTCATCTACACAAACACCGAATACAGAAATCAATGCTTCTCACACCATTGTGTAAACCCTTATCAGCTCTCACCCTGAGGAATGGTTCAAAGAATGGAAAAATATTCTCAAAGGAGATTAATTATATATAATCATTCGTTAAATCTGTCTGTCTTTATTTAAAATTATGACTTAGATGAAGATCATCTAAGAGCCATTCATGCAGAAAGCCGGCTCATTCCGAAGACTTCACAATTTTTTTCTCATAACTTTAGGATGGGACTTGAGATCAGAGGACCATAATGCACTGGTGCGTCATATAAGTGGTGTATGTGCAGCTCAGGTGCTCTTACTGGAACAGACACTGAACAATGACTGCCCACTCAGCAAGCTGACTCATCACTTGTAAATTCACTCTAGTTTACCTCAGAAGGGACAGATGCTTCACAAGATGACGAGAAACAAGGGGGGGGGGGGGTGACTACCTATATCCCAAACTATCAAATTAATACTTAGTATATGTGATGAGCTCACATTGGTTTCATAGATGTAGAGTGATTGCTAAAAAACTCTGCCTGAAAAATGCTGAGCACTGGCTAGAGCGTGAATCATGATGCTCAGAATGATATGTTGAGTCATATATTGTTGCCTTGTAACTTGATGGGGGAGAATGGCATAGGATTACAGTCCAAAGTGTGTTGTAATAAGAGCCTATTGAAAAGCTTTGCCCGAAACTATTTGTAAAAGAGAATAAATGTCATTAGCGGTGTGTTTAGCATCACAGCAGTTTATTCTGAGCGGAAACCAGAATCAAATTTTTTTTTTTTATTTGCGCTCAACAAATCAGATTATGTGCAGCACAGAACACAAAAATATCAAGCTCAATAACAGAATTGTGATTATGGATGTTGATTTATGAAGACCAGGCCAAC
This sequence comes from Mormyrus proboscirostris, assembly GCA_026779585.1. Classification (NCBI taxonomy): domain Eukaryota; kingdom Metazoa; phylum Chordata; class Actinopteri; order Osteoglossiformes; family Mormyridae; genus Mormyrus; species Mormyrus proboscirostris. Next base: position 21,998,869 of record JAODKF010000030.1, on the reverse strand, counting down.
GCAGAAATCGTTAAAATGGATTCCGGGAGAAATCTATAAACATACATGTTGGTCCATAAATTAGTGGCTTTCTTGCCCTTAATGTCTTTCATGTCACCCCACGGAGGGAATCGACAGTCTGAACATGGCCTTGTAGTAGATATGGATTCGAGGGAGATAACAAAGTGCTCAGAAAAACGAGTCTTGCCCACAGGGAGGAGACTGTCTCGGGCTGCTATGAAACTTCTCTGGGTGAAGATGAATCTTTTTTGCCTGTTCTGACTTTAATAAGGAGGCTGTTCATATTCATGAAAGTCATTTCAGGAGGGAGCAAATATCACAGACGCGCCCAAATTGTTTTATGAATGTCAACAGCAATAGCGCGGCCTTCAGGTGGGATTTGCATGCAGGCCGGGGAGAGCGTACCCAAGCGTGTGTGTGTGAAGGATACCTACATGAGAAGACGCACTGCTGAGCGGCCCTGGGACAGGCCTGGAGATGAAACGTCCTCTGCGTCCCTGAGGCACACGCTGGCGTCGGAACCTAAAAGCAGCTTCTCCATCTGACCAAAGTGCCGCCAAAAAGGAGAACGTGAAGAACATGGAGGTGCTTTTCGGATGCCATCGGAAACAGACCGGCTGGCTGTCACTGGTGGCTCCTAAACGTATACCGGAGGTGGTGGGTGATAATTGTTAACTGGGAGAGAGGCATGGGTGACAGTCGGGCTGGGGGGGGGGACTTCAGAGAGTCATTCTAGTGAACAGAGGAGAGAATGAACAAGGAGGGACAAGGGAGCACGGAAAGGAGAGCAGATCCATCTCCTAACCAATCAAACTGTAATAGCGAGGTTTATAGCAGTCACATGACAAAACCACAACAGGCTGAATATGCTCTGTCAGCCAGCCGCCTGCATAACCTGCCCCCCCCCTAATGTCACAGCACCTTTTCCTGACCCTGACCCCCACCAGCCATGCTGCACGCTACTCTGCAGCCCAGCTGAGAAACTCATTAATTAGGCTCAGCTGAACCTCTTAAATTTTAAATTTTAATGATTTTAACGAAAGTCACTTTAAACCAAATGAGGTTGCTAAAGACTTTAATTTCCCAATTGTGTTAAATTGTTGATAAGAGTAACTGTAATGCATATAAATAGTTTTATATTATAATTAATATTTGTTAATAATGAATAAAACACTCCATACTCCATGAATATTATTCATTCATAAAATGTTGCTCCTTAAATTAATAAATATCTTTATTTTGTTTAATTAATCAATGATTGCTCATTTGTAGAATCGCTGTAGAACCATCGTTAATGCCTTTTCCGTTGCTGGTGTATAAGGTAATTACAAGCAAGGAAATATACGAAAGAGCACATTTCTTTTCTGAGAGCGTTTTACACAACGTTGCGTGTTTATCGATTAATGAGGTACCAGCGGTTGGCTTCTACTGGGCCTTCACAAACAGACAAACTCATACAAATGAAGGCCAGCCTGTCTGACAGAACTTCTTTTACGGCGTTTGATATAGTCTCGAAGTCATCGGGATGCTGCAGAAATACAGATTTGTTGCACAGAGTGGCAATGGCTATGCACGGCGGCTGGGGCAGACTGGAGGTGCGAGACGCCGCTTGATATTATTACTTTAACCCTTCATATGCATCTATCGCGAAACAGTTCGCAAAATGGACATGCTGCTGATCTTCACGACAATCACCCTCACCCATCACCTCCTTCCATGCGGAGCTGTAATAAGTGTCCCCCGCTCACTTGCCACGCGCTCGAAAAGCCGCAGGTTAGGGGCTGTCGCACGATCGGAGGCACGAAGCTCCGCACGAGGACGCCCACGCGGCCGCGGGACCGGTGTGGGATCCCGGTAGCGCCGTGGGATCTTTTTGTCGGACGCAGTTTCCCGACAAATCCCGTTAAACCGGGTGACCTGTCAGCTCGATGCTCACATGCTGATTTCACAAAAGCTTCGCATTATCTACCATTTTATCCATTGTGTTACAAAGCAGGTAGCTTATTCAAGGTTACTGAAAATTACATGTGGTTTTGCCCTCTCCTACCTTAGGGGATTTCAAAGAAAACCTTGTGGGCTGAGATCCTTTCTCAAGGGTTCAGCAACAGGGTCCCTGTTTTCTTTTTCTAAAAGGACAGCCTGCTCTTATGGACCCTGGGAGGTTAAGATTCTGCTCGTGTTCTGGTTACTATGTGTATGTGTATGCCTGGGGGGGCGATGTCACTGGCTGAATAAGGAAATATATCTCTGCAGCAACTGTTTGCAAAACAAACGTCAAGAGAAGCAGCTTGTTATTATGTAAATTTGGAGAGGGGTTTCGATTTGTTGAGCGCAGACACAAAATGCATTTATTTTACATGACTTTGCTACAAGAGCGCTCAGCAGAAGCGCGATCTGGATGACAGACGTCCGTACAATAAAACATGTGATGTCTGCACAGGGAAGATGGAAGGATAGCCTTAAATACCTTTATTAAGATATTCGCAAGATAAGGCTCGTGTGTAGGTGTCCTTCACATTACTTAAAAACATGCTCATTTACCTGTACTTGACATGCCGGGAGAGCATGAGACGGGGAAGGAAGGCAGCCCCCGGCTGGTACCCAGTGCGTTCAGGCTGTTTGCCCCGGGTTCGCGTTTGCGGCTTCCTATCCAACGGCGCCCTCTCGTGGCGGGACGTCCCGCTCAGTGATATTTTTGTCTCCACCAGCATGAATAGATTTCCAGGAGGTTCTATAATCAACAATCTGTTGCGGAATCGGGGCGACAAAACGACGACCCGAGTGAGACACCAGGCGCGTGAAGTTGACCTGCACCATGCTTCAGCCGCAGAATATGACCGTTTGTGCGCTACTAAATGCTTAAAAGACCGTGGGAACTGCTATTCGGGCACCAGAACAGGGGACGCAAGAGGAGAATAACGCCGGGATGGAAAGCAGACGGGGGAGACAGGAGAGTGAGCAGGAGACAGATTGATGTGCATAAGTGTGAGTCACCCCCGCCCCAAAAAAAAGCAGCGAAAGTACAGCCCCGAAATCCCAAAGGAGGTAAACAGTTCTTTTTTTTGCCCTAATGATTTTCCATCCCTTTACAATCCAGTTACCAGTGGAACAGGTGTGTGTGTGGATGTGTATGGGGGGGCATAAAAAACCCAACTGCATAAAAAATTGTATATCCTGGCCATTTCATTCTTCTGGTATTATATTTGAATATCTCTCTCTCTCTCTCTCTCTCTCTCTCTCACACACACACACACACACACACACACAATAAACCAAACAGACAGAAAATAAAAGTGCAAATTCATTTGGCAAAACACAAATCACTGTCTGACAATTTTAAATATCATAGAAGAACTGCTTAAGTGCCAATTTAAGGTTGCAATTGTTGCTGTGTTCTGGCAAACTCCTCAGTGGGAAACCAATCAGTGAGTATCAGCAGAGTGCCCCCAACCCACCCACCCACCCTGGCTCAGGTGCCCCTGATGCTGACGGCTGTGGGGGCATTGAGGCGTGACTGGGGGCATGACCAGCAGCGAGGCGTCACACAGGGCAGAGGCAGTGATATTTAGCCTGGCGGGTCGCAGACAGCCTGGGCATGGAGGTGATGGCATCAGCAAGATCCTGTCAGCATTCCTAGTGCGGTGGCTGGCAGCGCAGGGTTGGATCGCCCGGGAGCGATGGACATTTGCATATCCGAGACACAGCGATGAACACAGCTCGCGTGTGGTGTATGCTTCTGATTAACGGCGCTGATTGACTGATTATCACATACTTTATTGTTTATGCACTTTGGCTGTTTTTTTCCCTTCATTTCCTGAGCTGTTCATCAAACTGTGCTCTATCTCCCAACTCTGAAGAGGAACAAAGGCCAGCTTCATCTGTACGGCAGCCCACGCAGGTCAATAATCGCCAAACACCAGTCAACCCGGCATCCAGATCTGTGCTCTGATTGGCTGTTTGAAGGCTGGAAGAGCATCGAGTATACAAGGATGACTCAGCTGATATCCACCTGGCGATAGAGATCTGAGGAGACGCCTTAAGAGAGCGACGGTGGCGAGGCCTCCTCTGGCTGGGGGGCCTTCGTAATCCACGGCCCGAAATTCAGCCCGGGAGCTGTGCTAATTCTGGGGGAAATTGCTGGATGGCTTGATTAGTGCAGTAAGAGACAGGGATCAAAGTCGCGCTGCTGCCAGAGGTGCATGCTCACCGCCGGGGTTCAGGCCGTCCGTGATTAGCTTTAATCAGACACGCTCGCAGCATCCTGGGCTGGTAAACATCCTCCCGCTCGTCCTGCTCCACCCTTGCCGCCGGCTCCTTCCTTCATTAGCGGAAATTAGCGCCGGTGCTGATGAGCGACCTGTACGGCTTCCTCTTGGTTCACCCCCCCAATGGTAGCTTGCTAGCTGGTTAGAAGAACCTGCTATCCTCCTAAATGTGGAACACGTTTAATATTTAGTGCAGTGACTGTTTGTGGCCAACAGGGGGCTACCCAAACCTTGAGTGGTGGTACATGCCAACGCTGCCTTAGACACACTGCAAAACCAACAAACCACCCTCCCCAGTGTTAGTCACAGAACCTGTCCCTGGGTATCAGCCCAGGAGGAATGGACTCCTCAGTGGGGGAATATAATCAGAGGCAGCTGGCGAGAGCAGACTGTCGGGCCGGCTGCTGCCGCGCTGGGGACCGCGATTGAGATTCTGGGCCAGACGGGCAGTGCGCCTCCTCAGACCGCTGCCACTCAACAGGGTCTGGGTCTGTCGGAACAATCCGCACGTGCATCTCTATCCCCTTTGTTCTGTCTTCCCTTCCTATCCTTTGTGGGGCGTCTGATTCCACCCCCACACTCAGGTCCCCTGATTACACCGACAGGAGTGACAGTAATTGAGGCTCTCATGCCGGGTGTGTTGCTTCCCCCCTTTAATGAAAGTGGCATTATGGTGTCAGTCACGGTTCGGCTTCTGATTGACGCATCGTCTTGTTTCCCCTCTGAGACGCGGAGTCAGACAAGATCCTCCCGCGGCTCTTGGTTTCCCAACTTCCCAGCTCCGTCGGAGATTAAAGCGGGGAGAACACAGGCATGGGACAAATTTAAACATTTTCACAGGAATGCGGAGGAAGGAAAAAAAATAAAAAAAAAAGGCCATTCTTAACAGATCAGGCCTCTTAAAATGAATTTGGTGCCTGATGACCGCAGCAGAGCATGTTTACTGTTCTACCCGAAGACAGACTGTTCTGTGCTGATAAATGTCACATCACTCACATTAAAAACAGGCCGGGGGCATCTCCAGGACTACAATTACTACAGATATTATGGTCTTCCTCCAGAAAAGTAAAATCATCACATGCAGTGTGCATACACACACACACACACACAAGTTGGTCTTCCTATCTAAATGGGGACCGTTCATTCATTTCTGTGGGATAAACCCTAATCCCAATCACGACACCCTTAACCTCTACCCATTCCTAACCTTAACCGAAAGTAACCAACCCAAATAAAAGGACTTTTGGCATTTTTACTTTTTTGATTGCATTCACAGTTTTATAAAGCTAAGGTTATCTGAATGGGGACCTCAAAAGATGTCCCCAAAAGTAGGGAAATTTCAGGTTTTACTGCACTTTAGGGACAATTTGGTCCTCAAATGTGATTTATGCAAACCACCCCCACCATCGCCACACACATACACAGCCACAGGTTTGATTTTCCCAAACTCTTGTTTTTAATAAAGATTCCAAGCTTGAGTGACCACAGAGGCAGCCAGTCACAAATGCCAAAGGGAAGGTTGGGGGCGGGGTTAAGCACAGTGTCAGCCACAGGGTGGAGCCCCCGTTCGTCACCATATTCTTCAGAAGCTCTGACCCATGGTGCTCACCCTTTTCCAGGCGTGCCACTGCACCCCTCCCCACAGCGTCATTTATTAATAACAGTCCTCTACTATGATCAGTATATTAAATCACAGCTGCATAAACAACAAGAGCACTGAGTGCTGGAAGAACAAGCGAGCACCATAAGTGATGCACAGCGGGAAGAGGCCCGACTCGGGGCCGCAAACACCGCCTGCTTCTGTGCCGTAATGGAGCCTGCCGTCTCAACACTGAGTGAAGGGCTTTCTGTTGTTCTTTTGACTTGTTTTTAATTACCCTGGGGGTAAGCAAGAGATGAAAGACAGACGAAGGAGTAAAAGGGAGGATAATGAAGAGGAATGAGACAAATGACTGCACCACAATGAGGGGCGAATGAAAGGAGCGCTGCAGTGCATGCTGGGAGAACAGAAACATGCCGACGCCACGCCGGCTCCACAAAGAACAGTGGCAAACCAAAAAAAAAAATATATATAAACTTGGGATTGCTTCAGCCCCCCCCCTCGTAACTAGGAAAAAGGTCCAGTCCATTCTCTTCCCGATCTCCCCCTTCCCTCCCCAACCGTGGATGAGTCCACATCATTTGATGACGAGCCGAGAGCATGAATTTTTTGGGGAGGGGGGTCGTGTCGTTCCTACCCTGGCATGTGTATGCTTGTAGCCTAATTGTATTATTATTCTTAATTAAATTGCCTAATACCTACCAGAAGACCCTGACCTTCTTATGTGTGATTATAAAACTCTGTCAGCTCATTCCAGCTTATAAAATGAACCGAAACTTCAGACGACGTCAGAGCTCTTCTGAACCGTTCCTTCGTGATCCTTTCAGTAATAAATAATTAGCTTAGCAGCATGGAGCGTCTCCCCCAGAGACCTGTGCACGCAGTCCGATCGGCTCCTCCGTCTCTTCAGTGGGGGGAGGGCCTCAGTGGTTGGACTGCGAGGAGGACGAGGAGGAGGAGGAGGGGGAAGGCTGCGGGGACACGGAGTGTAGGGGGGCCAGGTTCTGGGCTCGGGATGGGCGTGGGGGGCGGGGCTGCTGGGACAGCTGGGGGGCGGAGCTGGGGTCAGGGGTGCCCAGCCCGGGGGTGCCCTCCTTCACCTCCACGTCTAGCTGGGCTGGACACTCGAAGTGGACGCAGTGGAAGACCTGCGAGGGGGAGAGCTGTGGTCAGGGGCTCAGCTATGAGGAGCCAAGAAAGTGAGCTGCAGAGGACACCGGTGATTGGGCAGCTCACTGCCCCACCCCAAAGGACACCGGTGATTGGGCAGCTCACTGCCCCACCCCAAAGGACACCGGTGATTGGGCAGCTCACTGCCACACCCCCCCTGCCCCCCAAAGGACACCGGTGATTGGGCAGCTCACTGCCCCACCCCAACTTACCTCGTTAGCTGTGTTGTGCGTTCCAACGATGCGGATGAAGCAGGCGGGCTGCTTCTCGAAGGTCAGCGTCTGCCACGACCTTCGGGGCGGGGGGGGTGACAGCAATCAGGACAATGCGCACACACACACACACACACACACACACACACACACACACACACACACACAACAGCTCTCTCCACATCCTCGGACATTAGCTTAGGCTAAAATGGTCTCGGTATATTGATCCGGGCAGCTGGGCGGACACACCTGCATGCCACCTTGGTACGGTCCACCACCCGGAGCCACTGCTGCTGATTGGTGGAGAGTTCGATGTAGTAGCTGTAACTTCGCTCGTCACAGTCCCACAGGAGCAGCCTGACGCCGCCGGGAAGTGAGGATCGGTTATTTTTAGGGGGGGTGAAAGTGGTGGAGGAGAGCAGGGGGGGGAAGGGAGGAGGGGGGGGGTCATTATACCTGAGCGAGGATATCACGTACGGCTGGGCCAGTTGAATAACGATGGCCCCGGAGCCCAGCTGGTGGCAGGTATAACCCGAGTCCCAGTCGTAGTTGCGCGTGTCGCCGTTGAGCAGCGCGTTACGGCTCCGGCTGACGCCCTCGATGACGCTGGCACAGGCCGTGACGGTGGCCACGTTCTCCGAGGCCACTGCCAGGAGGAAGTGATGTCAGAGCTTCCGCCTTCCCCCGCGGGAGCAGCAACGGCCCCTCCGACCCCAATCCCGTCAGCCGCTTACCCAGAAGCCCTTTCTCCAGCGTGAAGGGCCGATGGGTGAACATGCACTCGAAGGCCACCAGGTGGAAGACCTTGTTGACAGTGTTGTGGGTTCCCACGATGCGCACGTACCTAAGGTACACAGAAAGGCGGGATCTGGGTCTCACGCGAGCACAGGCGGGACGGACGGGGCACAGCTGGGGGCGTCACTGCCGCAGCGTTACCTGCAGACACGCGCCGGGAAGTAGAGGTTTTGCCAGGAGCGGCACAGAAACTTAGAGTGGTCCACCACACGCACCCAGTCCAGCTCGTCCATGGACACCTCGATGTAGTACGAGTACGACCTGCACAGGAAGGAAAGGGACCAGTGGGCGGGACTTCTGCATCCTGTCAATCACTGCAATCACTCAACTTCCTGCTATTCACTGCTATCTACACATAACTGATATGCTGTCTAGAGTGATACTACTGACAATGTCATAACAGCAGAAATGCATACTTATTTGTATTTGCACTGAAATGGCATGAAATTACTTTTTAATTACTTTTAATCGTCATGTGGCTAATGGACATTCCATTTGTGGTACAAAGGTCAAAATGCATAGTAATCTGTCATAACAGCATGAATGCACATAGAACAGGGTCTCTGCATCCCTGTCTATATTCTATATGTCTATCATTATTTTAAACACTTTTCTTATCCGAAGCCCCCCCGCCACCCCCCCTCACGTCGTACCGGCTGTCCCGGTCCCACAACAGGATGCGGATGTGGTTGATGATGGAAGCCTGGCCCAGCTTGACCTGGATGCCGGCGCGGCCCTCGTCCTCGATGGGGTGCCGTGAGAAGCCATGGTCCAAGTCGTAGTTCTGCGTGTCGCCGTCCAGAAGCGCCGACTTGAGCTCGCCCTTCACCACCTGGGCACCGTGCTTCATGGTGGCGATGTTCTCCTCAGGGACTGATTGGGGCAAAAAAAAAATGAGAAGCAGCCATTACAAGCTGGCAGCGTCGACCGTGGGTCCCGACGACCCCGGAACTGGCAGCTGTACCACCCTGGTGACATCCCCAGCAGCCTGGTCTCCATCACACGCCCACGCGAGCAACATTACGAGCACGACTGCTGGCAATTTGCAAGGACCATTGTCACGCGTTAGCTAGACTGCAGGCCGGGAAACCTGGGGCCCACAAAGTTAACTGGCCCCGGCCTAGTTCCCAGAGGCCTCTGTGCACCAAGTCTGAGCCTCATTCGGGGACTAATTACGTTTTCCAGGGCAGATAACGGCTCTGCTCCAAATATAAAAATGGTGCAGACTGACTAGAACTAAACAGGCACTAGGACCAGGGGGCTCACTCAGCATGCCACGGTAGTTGAGGTCCATGTCGCGGCTCTCGGAGCGCATCTTAATAGCGTCCAGCAGGTCGTCGGGGCTGACGAGGCCAGACGGCCGCACCACATTCAGCATCTCCGTCAGGCTCATGAGAGGCAGCCGCACCGCCGACATCACTTCCTGTGCTGTGGACTCGCCGTTGTGCCGGCACCAGCGGCTCAGCGCCAGGAAGATGTCCTTCTCGGTGGCGGCAAAGGAGTCTCTGCGGACCACCGTCAAAAGGGCAGTCTGTGGGAAGGAGTACGGGGAGATATTATTTATGTCCAAAATAATATTATAACTACGTTTTATTTATTTAGCTTTTAACTAAAGAGATGTATGATTTAGAACGTAGGGCCAGCCAGTTTCTGGAGCTGATACTCGAGGGCCTTACTCAGGGACCCAACAGCGACAGCACTCTGCCAACCCCAGGACTTGAACCAGCGACCTTCTGATCAGGCACAATCTCTTAACCCACTGGGCCACACACTGGTCCCAATCATAACAACAACAACAACAACAACAACAACAACAATAGAATTTTAAAAAAGAATTTAGAATTGAATGAAGCACAGGAGGTGGAGATTTCAGGTCCCGAGAGTACAAATCCAGACCAAGATTTTGTTTCAACCAACCAGTTTAGTATAAAGAG
>JAODKF010000030.1:21974682-21984995 GCA_026779585.1 Mormyrus proboscirostris | reverse complement strand
CCCATAGCTGCTGTTTCGTTCGCCCCCCAATCTTCCATCTTCCATCGAGGTCTCTCTAGCTGGTTATGGAGACCATGTTGTTTGGGCTCAGGATCTCGATCCAATAACCATCTGGATCTTGTATGAATGCCAGACCTTTCATTTTACCTGTAGTGGACAGGTAATAAACCCAAAAGTAAAAGGCATATCCGGGAATCAGAATTAACACCCCCCAATAATACTGTAAAGATATAGAAATATTTCAACATGTTTAAAGACACTACACATTTATTTGTGTATCCTGCCTTAAAGTTTGGTTATTTAACAATCATATGCCTAAACCTCCATATTTGCAACCGATCCTGACACATTCTTAGCCTTGTTTCACTGATTCATAGATAAATATCACTTAAATGATCTGAGATATGCCAACAGCGTCTTCATACGACATCTGAAAAACAGGAGGAATCCAGAAGTTCACGATTTGCTCCTTACCGGTCCTGAAGGTTACACTTAAATTTAACACCACACAGAGTGTTATGGGACAGCGAGGGAACCTTACTTACCATCATCCGGTTTCTTCACGAAAGTGACGCCCTGCTCCTCAAAGAACTTGCAGGCGGCATCCACGTCTGGCACCGCGATGCCGAGGTGTCCTGGGATGCGGGCGGCGTGGAGGGGCGGGGCAAGCAAAAGACGAGGAGGAGAGTCAGCGCCGCTAAGGCCGCGTGACACTGGAGTCCGTCAACCTGCTGTGAAACCAGCCAAATCGAATCGAGGGCATCTGGGCCACTCGCGTGGACTCACCGAAGCCGCGGGGATCGGAGTTCCCGTTGTGGTACGTCTGGGTGTCCGACTCTGAGCCCCAGTTGCTGCAGAACGAAAAAAAAAAAAGCACCTCATTACCCCTGACAGGCAAATCATCAAACATTCAATCAGCATCTGCTAGCTTCAGTGTTTGGGCCCCTGCAGCAAACCCAGCCTGCCGCGACATCCCTGAGGGGGCTAGGAAGCCAAGGGCAGCCGGGCCACTTTCCCAGGCTGCGATCCAGCCAATCAGCTTTCCGTCTCTACCCCCAAAATGTGGGCTAAGAGATGACTGGAGGAACCACAACTGCTGCCATCGGATGCTCTAGTAATTGAATGAAGTGACTGAAGGAGACTAATGACTTGGACAATAACTGGAGCTGCAGCGTATAGACTGAGCTTAAAAGAAATCCTTCACTCATCTAGCCACTTGGGGGCACTCTACTATATTACTGAACAGCTAGACATAACAAGGGCCTATGGTATGATTAAACGTGGACTAATCACTATGCAAAACCTTAAGGGACTTAAGCAGTGCGCCGTTCGTGAAAGGACCGATGTTAGAGTAGAAGTAAAGAAGGTGGAGGCTCACTGCGTCAGCTCAATGGTGGCCCGTCGAGAGAAGGTCCAGGCCGTCCTCTCCTTCACGTCCACAGGGATCTCATTCTTGTCCTCGTAGCCCATGAAGTACAGTGAGAAGCGCATGGAGGGGAAGTCAAATTTCTGCAGCAGACTGGGGAAGTGGGGGGGGAGCACACAATGCATTGAGTTTAACATATAATTGACACAAAAGGGAAGCTAATCCTCTCTGGTCCCTAACCAATTCTCTATAGAGGGGATGTAACCTACAGTAGTAGTGGAGTGACCTATAACTAGGACTTTTGGGAACGGCCAAAGCATGATAAATATCTGACCTCCCTGACTGAGAGCACCACCCAGGCCTCGGCCTTGCGATCTAAAATCCTCACCTTTAGCTCAGGTCTGGCTGCAGCCCAGGAGCTCCATAACACATCATCCCCTAAATCTAACAACTATTTAGGTGGCTGAACTTCTGCTACCAAAAAATATCGGGCAATGAACATTTTATGGACTTCAAACATGTTCAAATGGGTCACAGATATCTCAGACGCGAACACCCTGAATCTTTCTGAACATTCCACACTCCACCCTGTGAGGCTGAACTTCCTCTCAGCAGCTCGGCCCGTAACCTAGACTTAAGCCTCTCATTTAAATTGCAAGTGGGTGCAGTGCTGAAGGCGTGTTACCTACAGCCACACCATAAGCCCAAACTGCGGCGATTCCTTACTTTTCAAGACACAGAAAAACTGATACATGCCTTTTGTATACAGTAGGTTAGACTGCAGTAATGCTGTTATTTGGCAGCGCACACTGCTCATGAAAAACCTTGCAGCATATTCAAAATGCAGCAGCTCGAAGCAGAACCCCGGTTCTCATTTCCCTCTACTGTTAGGTTTAGCGCCGACTGCGAAGTTCTCCTACTTACATATAAGGCATTTATAGGTCCAGCCTACCTGACAGAATTACTTCAAGTTTACAAGCCGCATCGTCCACTTAGATCACAGAATGCAGTTTTCCTTGCTCCACATATAAATAAAGTGACAGTTGGCAGTGAAGCATTTTGCCACAGGACCCCTATATCGTGGAATGTTTTGCTTGCCAGTTCATGTCCGAGATCCAGCACTGGTCCCAGTCATTAAATCTCGACTGGAGACCTATTACTTCAGCATAGCTTATCCATAACTCAACGCATAACACGGCATAACTATGGCGGCTGGTGCTGCTGTACATCCCATTTTATCTACTGTGCTGGTCCATTAATGTCTCTATGCATGTTCTGTTCTGATCCCCCCTCCCGCCCTCTACCTTCCTCCCCACATGTCCAGGTGGTGCCTGGGGTGGCATCATCTCGGCTGGAGTCCTGGTTCAGTCCCATGGAGGGGTGACATTGCGGGTGTGACCTACAAACTGGGTCCAGACGTCAATCTGCCACCCTACACCGGCCAGCGTGCGGAACCGACTCATTGATGGACTTTGGCTTTGACCTTGACTACAGTCTACACCTTGCTTTTAGCGAACAAGCTCACTCTTTTTTTCCCCTATAACATTATAACGCCCACAACAAACACATGTAAAGCACTTTGGAAAAACTTGGTTGTGAAAGGCTCTATATAGTCCAAATAAACTGGACTGAATTTAACTGAATTGAACATGAATAAACGGAGACGCAGGGTGGGGGGCTGGACGCAGGAACAGTACAAATCTTTAGCTCAGAAAGGAGATCAATTCAAGCAGGCAGCATGAGAATGTGATAAAACTCGCATATTACTGAGCAGCTCCGCCTGGATCTTGCCATAAAAAGGGTGATGGAGGTAGAGAACAGGGGGGCCACTCACGTCATGCCCAGGATGCGCGTGTAGAAATCCAGCGATTTCACTGGGTCTTTCACTCTCAGCATCGTCTGTTGCATCATGAAGTCCTGCAGCACAAACAACAGGACGCATGAGCGACCCAAGCAGCAAACAGTCACACGGCGGGCTGCAGCTGACATCCTGGAAAGGGGGGTACCCGTCCTGAAAGTGGTCACCCCCCACTCTGGAGAAGTGCTCATGAGTGGGGCATTTGCAGAAGCCCAACTCGGGGCAGGTCCAGTGACGACATATTTTGTCAGTATTGCATTTATAAGACAAAGTAAGCCACTGAAAAATTGTAGCTCAAACATCCAGCAAAAAAGGGTAACTGCTTCCCCCTACTCAGGCGTCCATGAAACCCCATTTATACTCTTTAAATAGTGCTGCGATGTCCACTGTGATCTTGGCGTCCATAACCATGCTATCGGCGCCAGCAGAATCATCCTCTGCCTTTGAACAGGAATAATTTAAAAACTGAATGCAGAGTAGGAAAGAAGGACATCAGCAGGGCTGTGCAGAGACTCCCGGCACATATATAGCTCACGCAAAAGTTCAGATTAAATTGCTCGGACAACACGGTGCTCAGGCATCCCAGTCCCCCCTTCAGCACGTGCCGGGCTGTCAGACCCGTCAAACACTGCGTAAACGTTGCTTGTCGTTGGCGTATATGGTGGATAAACTATTTATCTAAGTGCAAAGCGTTGGATCCGGGGTATTGACCCAATTAAGAGAACCAGTACAGATTTATTACCAAATATTTAATAGCACGGCTTGAAGATCCAGTATATTATTGGTACTCGAGTCATACTTTAAAAATCTGCTTGCTAGTTGCATGACACGGAAAAGAGGCCCAAGTTCAACACCCTGGTATTTTTCTCCACTAGAGCGAATTATGCGACGTCATGCAGCAGCACGCACGCGGCCGTACCTTACTCATTAGGGGTCCGTCTTTACAAGCAGCCGCCACGGCTTCGTTGGAGAGACCCTGATCGCTCATGTTTGCTGCAAAAAAAGGTCCGAGTGCCCAAAGCAGGACCGGACGACGGAAGATAAGGCGGCACAGGAAGCGCAGCGTCGGGCCGGTTCGGAGGCTGGCGAGTCCGCCCAGCTCGTGATGTCACTGCCGAGACACCGCTCCGGGACGTCAGCTGCGGAAAGAAAAAAAAAAAAAAACATTAATATTTTGTACTCAGTGGCATTGTTTGTAGATTTTCTGTGCTCCATTTTTTTGTAATGCACGGATAAAGAAAAACATTCACACTCATTAATTTTACGAGTTTAATTAACGGCGAAATACATCTTAATTTAAAAAAAGCTTCGTACTATTTGTACGGAAAAGTTTCACAAACTGTCGAATTCATTTTAAAGTGGCTGGCATATCCATTTACGCGAACTTGCCGGCAGGTGACGGTATTATTTTTCGATATAACGCCGAATCCTGAAAGTTGATAGCTTTGAACCACCTGGTGCGTTTTCTCATTGGATTGCAGGTGCTGTAAAAATGAAGTTTGATTTCACCTGGGGTATAATTTCATACTTTAAAAAATAGCTAATTGACAGCAAATTATTGCCGGCATTTTGTAGAGATCTACAGTTAATTATAATAGATTCAGTGAATTTCGAAAAATTCTACCCACAGTTTTTTTTTCGGTGAAGGATACCCGTTTAAACCGAATAAAGGTAGATAGTTTCGAAATTAGCAGTGTGGCATAAAGGGTTAATGGCATGCTAAAACTCGCCATAAGGTTGCCTGACAGCGGTTGCACAATAGGCCGGACTTCTGCAGTCTATTTTAAAATGTTCGCCTTTGAAATTTAGACTATGCAGTTTCCGGCATTCCTTGCAGTTGTTTCTATGATATGAGAGTTATGAGGAGATGGAATGAAATAACGTACGTTAAACGACTTATAAATCATAAAAGTATTACAATTTTGTAGACGCCACTAGGACAAAGTGACGCGCCGTCCAGGAATACAGTTTTACGTTATAAATAATTTAAACGACGTATATTAAAGGGGATTCGTAGCTGAACGTTTTAATCAGACTGCACGTCATGCTGATTAAGTGGTTTTTTTTGGTATAGAACATTTGTCAAAATATTTGTACGCGCCGTACCGATTAGACTGCTTAGTGGACACATTTTTAGCCTAAAAATACTTGGGACGGGGCATCGATACCGTGGCTATGCAAATAGGACGGGTCGCAGGGCTGCGGTGACGGGACAGTCACTGGCCTGTTATCTGGAAGGCGGCGGCCGTTTCGAATCCTTTTTTTTTTTGCGCAGCACCGGCCATGTGACAATGGGAGTGTAAGGGCAACCGGCGAAGGCAATAAACGTGGATCGGTTACCATTTACGTCTTCCAGTTTGACGGACGAAAGGTTAAGCGGCCGTGCGCCTGCGTGAGCCCCACTGCACTGCGGCGAAGGTAGGCGAGCTGGGCGCCGCTGTCGTGGGAGCGCGTACGCGCCTCACGGGCTTCGGCAGTCGGCCGGTTCGGGCAGACTCACGCAGGACTGCAGGCGCCATGTGCACCGGTGCGCTTCCCGGGACCGGAGCGGCTGCGGCGGTCGGAGCAGGAGTGGCTGAAACGGTGGAGCGGAGTGTATGATCGGCTCCCGGGAAAAGTGAGATGTCTACGAGCAGGTTCGGCAGGCTGCCGGCCGAGGACAGAGGCTTGCATCGCAGACTGCTGTCTTTCATTTATTACCAAGCGATCCGGGACCTGCGCCCGGTCTGGAAGCTGGAGGACATGAGGACTATGGAAACGTTTTACTGGGACAGGCAGCAGCGACGGAGGACCTACACCCCCTCGGAGGCTCTCCTCTACGCTATCGTGCATGACCACCAAGCCTATGCCCAGTACCTCCTCAGCCAGTACGCCGAGGAGGCTTTAGCTATGCCCAGTAAGTATATCTGTAGCTATCCGGCGGCGGCTCCGCACTTGGCCATGGCTGTCAGATACGAACGCAAGGATATTTTGGAGATCATCCTACGGGCGGTGCACAAGGTGCCCAGTCTGCGTTCCTGCTTGCGGCGTGGCGACTGCTTCAGCCTGGAGGACGGCAAGACGCCGCTGCATCTTGCCTGCGAGCTTCTCCACCTGGAGATGATCACCCTGCTACTGGGGAACGGCGCCTCGCCTCAGACCGAAGACGGCGACGGCATGACGCCCGTGGACCTGCTGCTGAAGAAGCTGCGGGACGCCGGCAGCACCGCGGCGGGGGAGAAGCGCCTCTGTTTGGATAACGTGATCCTATTTATGCCCAAACTGCGTTTTAATATGAAGAGTTCCCTGGAGAAGGACCCCGCTGCCTGGACCAAGGTCCTGGGCGAGGATCGCTTCAACTACCTTACGGGGAAAAGCCCCGGATCGCTGCTCCTCATCGCTATGCAGAAGATCCTGCAGCTGCTGCCCAGTGACAGGTTCCCCAAGAGTCTACAGGAGCTCGCCATACCCAGCTCCCTGAAGCAGCTGCCCGTCCTGCACCCGGTGCTCCCCGCAGACTTTCACTAGTGCTGCGGTCTGTCCACGGACATTTTATTTTTTTAATCAAAGTGCATTTATCGTGCTGTTATTTGTAACGCATGTATAAGGGGGTCGTTTTCTTCAAGCATGAGATGTATTTTAACGTCGCCGACACAATGCCGAGTTACGCCTTTTTAAACACTCCGTTCCAGTGGACTTTTAATGACAGTTCATTACGGACAGCTGTTTATTACTGTGTACATTATATTTTCAAGGTAACAGTTCATAAAGGCGATTTTTTTGCGCCTACAACTCTCAAACAGGTCCTACATAACAGTAATGAATGATCCCGGGTTTACATTTTCAAATATGTTCAAAGAGAATGTTGTTTTATCCAGTAAGTCCAGTAAGGATTATTTGGACGTTTTGCACTATCCTTGGAAATATGTATATTTTAAACAAAAAAAAAAGAAAATGCGAATGGCTAGAAACGCGAGCTCTTCAGAAGTTATACTGAAAGATCTGTTGTCCTCGTTTTGTTACGTGTGCAAAGGGGCAGTATGTGCGGGACAGTAGAATGTTTGAGGATGGGCATTTTCTGTCTAGTCAGCCAAACGGGAATGCATATTCTGCTAGCAGTATTATTTGATGTAATGTGAAAGCAAGCAGTCTGTCACATCATCAAAATAACAACATTGTTCATTTGCGTAAGACTGATTTTATTTGTCCCATCAAGTGAAACCCAGATTTAAAAAAAGAAGAAAAAAAGGTTGTGAATATTATACTTGGAGAAATGACAGGAAAAGTAGTACAGAGAATCATTTTATTACATGTCGGTCCTACAACTTAACAGATTCATGGCTGACACCAGCGTTATGAGTTAATTTACTATGAGGGACATGGCACATCTAGTGACAGGGTGAAGGACTTTACAGACTGGGCCTCCTCTGTCCTCTCGGCAGATAGGACCCTCCAGATGGATTATTGGTCAATGGAAACTTTGCACTTACTCCCCTCTCTTGTAGGCCCCTCCTACATTGAGCTGTACAGTCCTGAGAATCACAGGCGGGGGGGGGGGTCTAATCGCAGGGTAAGAGGACTACAGTGAGGACCTGACTGAGGTGAGGTGGAGGCTTGTTGTTACAGTCACACCATATTGCCTCTAGAGGGGGTGTGTGTGTGTGTAGGGGGTTAAGAGAAGGACAGGGGGCGCTACACACCCACCACTCTAGTCTGCCTCAGTAACTGCGGCCAAACAGTGTGTAGTACTGGGCTGGTTCCTTGCCGCTCACGCACATCTGGCCGGCCTGCAGTGTCTTCAGGGGCTGGAAAGGAATGCAGAGACTCTTGGCGCCCATGGAGGGGGCTCCGGGCTCCAGGTCCTGGTCCCTGTGGTGGAGCAAGAACGAACTTTTATCAGAAACCCTTACCTGGTCTCCTGGCAATCCAAGAAACCACCCCCCCCCCCTTAAAGACAGATAACTGACTTGGCAGTGGTCGTCTTAATCCAGTCCTCACACTCAATACGACCACAGAAGGGGATCTGTACGATCTGGGGACCACCGGAAGATGGATACACTCGCTTGAGATGCCAGTATCTAGCAGCCAAACATACTCATCCACCATAAACGTGGGCAGACCCACGTGACGAAAATCACACACACAACTGAAGCGAATGACTCAACGGAACTGAGACGCAAGTGACCACAAACCAAATTTCACGGCGTCCATTCCAGTGACTCTTCCGGTATGACATCTACCTGCCCCCATCAGATCACTTACCTTGCCCTGGTCCAGATCGTTCTGGAACTGCTCCATGCTGTCAGCCACCACCATGTGCTTATTCAGGTCATCCGAAGCCCTGATAAAAGCAGGGAGTTCAGACAAGGTCATGTTGCCCTCTTAGGATGCGCGGAGATTGTGCTTGGCAGCCTGAAGTCCTACCTCTGAAAGAGGTTGTTCTGGATGTCCTCCAGGAGCTGCGTCAGCCGGCTCTCCACTGCAGCCTCAGGCAGGGTGAGCTTCTCCCCCGTGTCCCTCCTCACTGCCACGCACTGGCTCTGCTTTAGGTCCTTGGGTCCCACCTCCAGGCGCACGGGAACCCCCTGGAAAGGTCCCATGAGTGTGGAGGAAAACAGAAGTGTTCAGTGGAGCACAAGTGTCCCCATTCACGAGCATCAACAGTGTCACACACAAACACACGTGACTCCCTTTGACTCTCACTCCAGCACAGGAAAGGCGTGCGATGACATGGCCATGAAACAGTGTTGCATATTTGCTACTTCTCTAGGGTTCATCTACTCAACATCTGACCCCCCCCCACACCAGCTCAAGGAAGAGATTCCAGACACAGAAAGGGAGCATGCTGGCTGGTTACCTTCAGCTCCCAGTGGTTGAACTTCCAGCCAGGGGAGTAGTTGTCCCGCAGGTCGGCCTTGACCCTAAAACCGCTCTTCTGCAGCTGGGAGAGGTACCTGGAGCACTGGACCAGCAGGGCCTCCTTCTCAGCTTCAGCCAGGGAGGCTGTGATGCCACAGGGGATGATGATAACCTGGTGAGGCACCAAGGAGAGTCACCTCAAAGTATCTGGCTTTATCTCAAGTCGCAGTTCTAGCCGTTTATTGACTGAAGGACTCTTGACCAAGGGTACAGTATTGATTCCCTTTCAGGAATCTGAGTCAAGCTTCACAGATTCAGTTCCTGAACCGTTTCACCACCTTGTACTAATAGCTTCAAATCCCCCCTATTTCCATCCCCAGCTCTTGCTACTGATCTTCAGATTTACTTTCAAATCTCTCAGTAGTCGATTTGCAAGTAGCTTCTCTTCCTGGATGACAAGGTCCCTACGGTGATTCACCTCTTCATTCCCTGCTGTAACTGCCGCCCCCTGACTGACCACACGGTCTCTCTCACACGGCTTCTCCTCCTAGCCGACCTCACAGAGCCTCTAACCTGCAGACAGGCCACCCTTGGAGGAAGCACCAGCCCCTGGTTGTCCCCGTGCACCATGGTCAGGACACCGATGGTACGGGTCGTGATGCCCCACGAGTTCTGGTAGGCCAGCTGCTTCTCTCCGGGCTTCTTCGGGTCCTCAAACACGATCTCGAACATCCGGGAGAAGTTCTGGCCGAGGTGGTGGGAGGTGGCTCCCTGTGGTGGGGGCGGTAGGGACAGAAAGGACAGGAACCTTCAACGAGACAGTCATGCGTTATGAAAGGACTGGAACACTGGTTTCTCCAGTTCATTCTCGAGGCGGCCACAGCGAAACGTACACTCATCCAGACTGCTAACGTTATTGGCTCTAATTCCGTAACTATCAACGCATGACTGATATGGGGGGGGACACCCTTTATGTCATGCAGTGACAAAATAGTTGCTGTAAAAGCATGGTGTGGAGGTGGTAGGCGTGGGGGCCCCACCTGAATGGCCCTGCCACTGGCGGAGATAAAGGCCTCCACCGTGGTGGTGTAGTCTCCTCCTGCGAACTTCTCCTTCTCGGTCTTGCGGCCCTTCACCACGGGGATGGCCATCAGCTCCTCATAGACACGCGCGTACAGATCCAGGATTTGCAGCACCTGTTGTTGAGGACGGTGTAGAGAGCGGTCAACACAACAATGTTTTTACAGTGGG